>PVHP010016325.1:0-37122 GCA_004024765.1 Zapus hudsonius | reverse complement strand
TAAGTTGGTCTTACAATATAACTTCTCTATAGACTATATTTCTTCAGTTAAATGATTGCATTGAAATGGCAAGTTATGGGTATCTTTTGTTAAGACACTCACAGACATGAAATGAGTTTACCAAGATATCCCATTCCAAACCAGCAACATAGATTACTAGATTGATTTCTCTTTTTCATATATTCTAAACCATCTTTTCAAAAATGAGACATTTTGTTACTGTAATTCTCAATATATTCACTGATTTGTTATAGAAACTGCACTTATTTATGAATAGTGATCCATCTTAAGTAATTTCACAACAAAGACCATGAAGCCATCCAGAGCAGCAATCGCAGATAAGCTCTGGAGGGTCCTGAGGAGAGGGTCATCCTCCCCATAGAACCAGCAAGTGGAGACATTTACCAAATGGGGGCTTCTGAAGCTCAATAACTTATGGGTTTTTATTGAAAATTCATCATGTAATAATGAAGAAGCCTTCCTAAAGAAACAATTTGTAGTTTGAAGTTCTAAACTTTAATGAAAATTTTATCTTTTCAGGTGATTGGCTCCACTTGTAAAGCTCTCCAGGGGCCATGAGAGTTTCTTGCAGAGGGCATCACTGATTATGTCTTTGGCTCTGAGTGATTAACTCAGCAACTAACCCTGTGCTTATTATTAATGCCAGAAGAGGCGATAAAAGTTTCAGTCCTATAACTGGACACTCTTGTCAACCATTCCCAATCCTGATACTACTAGGGCTTTACCAGGACTTGGTTCAATAGTGAGAACTGAAGATGGTGAAAATAGGCTCATTTATGATGAATCACAAGAGATGATGTTTTTCAACACTATCATTTGGGAAGTTAAGAGTGTTTTAAGAACTTTGTGTTAAAGCCGGGCCTGGTGGTTCACTCCTTTAATACCAGCACTCAGGAGGCAGAGGTAGGAGGATCACCAAGGCCACCCTGAGACTATATCGTGAATTCCAGGTCAGCCTGGATTAGAGCGAGACCCTACCTCAAAACAAACAAACAAACAAACAAAAAAAAACCTTTGTGTTAGTAATCAGAGATAAAGACCAAATACAGTTCTATCCCACATGGCAGGCTAATAGAATGACTTCTGAATCTCCAGGCCTTTTTAGGTAAGGCCCCCCTCACCACAGCCACATGAACGCCTCTTTCTCATGATGGGAGCTCTCTGATATCCTTCCTTCTTCTGCTTGTTTAGCTGAGCAGAACTGATTTTGCTAAAACCTCTCCCACGTGCTCTCTCCACACTAGTTGCTGGAGATCTCTGTAACTTCTCATTTCATTTAATTCAGATGTGGACTACTTTCCCTAATCCCACTCATACTGTCCTTTAAAAATTTTATATATTTCCTCCTAGGCAGTTAACTAAATTATCAGAATTCAATTATCTTAAGTGTGGTTCAGATACAACTCTAAAACTTTTATTTTATTTCATTATTTTTACAAATTTAAAGCTGATTGCATGTAGTACATAGGACTGGTTCTCTTGACACATGGCTTTGCAGTATAACAGGTGATTGATTGTTCAGCATGTATAACTGGTATTTTTTTAACCTTTCTGGAGCTCCTACAACACACAGACCTTACATGTGTGTTCACTGGCAAATGTGTGCTGAGTCACCATGTGAAGTCTGGTTTAGTGTAGTGATACATAGCTTTGGATCAGACAGGTTTACACACTTCTTGAATCCTTCTCTTTGTGTGGCTTCTTTTTTTTTAATTCTACCTTAACACCCCCATTTCTGAATCCCATACTCACAACACTGATGGATTTTGTCTTCCTACAATTTATTCTAATTTTCTCCCAAGAAATCTAGGGTACACTCACCTCCCCCTTTGCTTATTTTTCTCACATGAGATCATATTTCTCTTCTGACAGTTGTTCAATATCTGAAATATGTTACATCAGGTATTTTATATAGTGTCCCAGTTGGTATAGAAACATCAGCTCCTTTCCTGTGGTCATGAATTTCCACTTCATTTATGCTCTACTCTTACCAGATGCTCCTGATATTTATTATTTGAAAATGGCTAAAATAAAATATCATTCCCAGTAATACCCACATCAGAGCTTTTCTGCCATTAGTTTTCAAAAGATCAACAAAATTTAAGTTTCATTCTTCATTATTTTTGAAATCCTATTGTTTATTGAAAAATTCTTAGAGATTAAATTCACATTAATGTATGTACCTTTCAAATCATACTAACTTTTAATTTTACCAAAGGAAAAAAAATCTCTTGTTATAGTGAAATTGCTTGTGCCAAGACCAATTGAAAATGATGTTCATAGGGACCCACAGCCACAGCCATTAAATCAACACAGGATAAACCAGTGAGACAGAAACCAACGAATCTCGACACAAAAACCCCAAAGCTCACAACATTAAAGCAGCCTTAATACTCATCCACCACGACTCAGGGAACTGA
This sequence comes from Zapus hudsonius, assembly GCA_004024765.1. NCBI lineage: Eukaryota > Metazoa > Chordata > Mammalia > Rodentia > Dipodidae > Zapus > Zapus hudsonius. Next base: position 34,681 of record PVHP010016325.1, on the reverse strand, counting down.
GCAGAAGAGGGGGTGGAAAGATTGTGAGAGCCGTGGTGGGGGAGACTGTCCAGAGGCATGGCACCCCTCAGTAACAACATACTAGGGCCAGGAGGACCGGGCTGAATACTAGGCTATCCAGGGTCCCCTGTCACAAGGACTGATCCAGACGACCCATGGAGGAGGTCATCCAGTGGAGGGGGGAGGGGAGGGCATTGGGGAATTGGGGATAACAACTCGTTTGCCCACTAAATATTGTAACTCATTATGGACAATAAAAAAAAAGAAAATGCTGTTCATGAAATGAATGGGTTGGTATGCAATTAGCTTCTGAGTTACATCATGCTAAAATGGCAAAGCATATGGAGCAGATTATAAAAAGGACATTGATTGGAGGGGAAAAATCTTCATTATTTATTCTTTTACTTTTCCTCAATCTTGTTGAGTCAGGGCCACCTCTCCAGCCGGAGGCATATGGCCAGTATAAAGTTTAATATCATTTTTGATTCATGTTAAATCTCTTCAAAAGCATGCAGACTGAAAATGCTTCTAAACTTGATCACATAAAACATTATGCTCATGTTGAAACAAAATAGAAGTTGAGTCTTCTAGCAATATAGGCATCTGTATAGTACAATTGGAAATGGACATTGTGGCATCATCTCTTTGTTCACTGTTAGGATACCACAGAAAGCAAAAGGGTCCTCTTCACCAACGCTGTACTTCTCATGTAAAAGTAACATAATTCACAAAGAAAAGATGAATAAAATAATTGAGAATGTCTTTGGTAACATTGCTGTAGTAATAGCTGATTCTTCTTGTCTTTCTATCCACTCTTTAAATAAGATGTGTTTCAAACGTGATTCTCTTATATCCCTTTTCTCTTCCTTAGTCAGGAATCATGACTGGGTTATGTGGCATGTTGAGAAATGGTTCACATGAAATACTGCTGGGAATGGGTTTCTTCCATGCTTCAGTGACAATTTTAATATTTGGAAAAAATATTTAGATTGCATACTTCTTTGAGAAACGAGTCAATTTCAAGGGCTGCCAGCGCTAGGCAATATGATCATAGCATAATACCGATAATGAGTGGTAATAATGAGGGCTACTCTGTGGCTCTGGATTTGGGAAGTGAATGATGAAGATTGTCTCATGAGCCCTGCTTTCTGAAACAACTGGCCCTCTTGCGAGCTCTATGTGAGCTTCCTATGGAAGAGTCATCAATCTCATCACTAACACAAAGAAGGTTCTTCCCAGTGCGTTGTGAATGATGCACATTTCACTTTCTCTTGTCACAATTCCTCTTCTAATACTTTCAGGTATCATTTTTATCCAAACACAATGTTTTCACAACCACATACAGCATAATGAAGACCTGTGAAAGTCATGTATCATGTGACGTAGATTTACCCCATACTGTTCCTTTCTCAAAGTCGTGGGTGAAGGGTGTCACTACAGTAATTTAATTAATTGTCATAAACCCATGAAGCTATTCACACGAGTGATAGGATGAGCTCTTGGGGTTGTTTTGTAAAAGGAGAAATACAATTGAAAAAGGGTATTCTAACAGAGGTTAAAGGAAATATCAATAATAATAATAAATATATTTAAGTAAAAGGCTGTTACCTCCCACAGGAATCCTTCACCCACTTACAGGAAGCAATTTTGTCTCTGAGACCAAAGTCATTTTTTCTTTCTAGTCCTTTACCAGCTCTAGTTTAATGTTTAGGATTCTCTCCATGCAAGGATGAAATTTGCTTTAGTCATGCATTATTTGTGCCTCCCTCCCTTCAATAAACTTTTTTTTGTTGTTATTGAATGTAATACATCCAGGTTCAGACATTGATGATGATATAATAAAACAACATAAAAAACATGGTAATTATTATTATGAACCTTTTTGTTACTTAATAAAAAACTCACTATTAACAGTACACACTAGACCTTTGAATAAAAACATGTAAAAATGAAGACTCCAACAGAGGTTTTAACATCATTAACGGTATTGCATACATTATTGTGATAATATATGTATATATTCATACAGTGTATGTGAGGGAGAGGTAGAAAGCAGACAGATATTTTGCTATGTTGATGGCCCCCTCTTCCCTGCTCAATTGTCCACTCACACACATATTTATTCTGTCTCAAGATGCATAGTTTCTGGCATCAATCAGAGTCATGAATGCAAACATGAATGGACAGATGCCATCTATCAAGAAAAAGAACGAGAATGATATGTGATCCAAAGTAGAAATGAGCATACACTTCTACTGAAATAAAGCAAGGCAAAAAAGATTTTGAATATGTCAATGTGAAGTATGGACAGTCTGCTGTGTTTGGAATGCTACTTCAAATATCAGCCTCTACCATTGTCTTACATTTCAAGAAATATACTCAGTTGATTAATATACACTCTGATAATTAATGCACTTTAATGTTCTGTAAACGATGACATTTTGACAATTGTTTGCTAAATGCCAGTTAATTGCAAATGCAACTTCGGGGGAAGGTGAGCTTATTTATATTCAATATATGAGGACTGAGAAGCAATAAATACTAAGTGATTTACATATGCTTTTTCATATGTCTATGAGAATTTATGGAATCAAATAAAAATACAGATTTGTCTTGAGTTATTTCTGTGATTTAATTTGGTAAATTAAATTATCTCTGTGGGTAATAATAACTTTTGTGTTTATTTTGAGAGATTACTTATTGATTTTATTAAATTAATTAATTTGTTTTTCGAGGTATGGTATTTCTCTAGCCTAGGCTGACCTGGAATATAGTGAGAGATTATTTCTTAATTGTCATTTTATATACACATAACTGTAATCATTTCTTCTTTGATTCATAATTTTTAAAAATTGATTAAAAATAGGTAAAAATTAAATAGAGAACATCCAAGTTGCACAAAAAAGTATGTTAAAATGTAATCTGATTTCAGCTCAAAATATTGAATAATTAAATGTCTGGGATTGCACTATTAAATATTTATGGTTTTATAATGTTTCGCATTGAGAAGAGACACAACTCTAATGGCTAAGTATTATTGAAAAGCTATTTGTACCACCCAAGTTGTAAAACACATTACAGTCAACACAAATATCTCTCTACTACAATGCTTTTAATATTTAAAAAGGCTATCGGGAAATATTCAAGTAACTAAGCAAGAAATGATTTGGGGGTTAGGAACTATTTCAGTAGTCACTATTTCAAATGTGTAAGGGGAGAAAGAAGAATGAAAATTTTCACTCTTCTTTTTTTATTATAAACATATTTAGTGTTGATAATTAGATGCATTGCATGAGAAAGTCTTGTGATGCTCCCTCCATTTCCCTCCTCCCTGTCCCCATCCTACTGGGAACACTCCTCAGTGAGCTTGCTGGACCAGTCCATGGTATAGGATGTTATGAATTGTACAAGAAGTAGCCAGGTCTTTTCTTTGTGTGTTGTTGAATGGGATGATGTCCTTGTATATTTTCCTCCACCATGGCTCTTACAATCTTCCTCCTGCCCTCTGCTCAGCTCCCTGAGTCATGGTGGGTGAGTTTTAAGTCTGCTTTACTGTTGAGATCTTAAGAGTCTCCAGATTTCTGCTTTGGACTACATCAGGTATCCTGGGTGTCTCTCTCCATTACCCTTTTATAGAACTTGCTGTGAAAGTAGGTCTCTTGCTCATCTGGCCACATCCACTAAGGTTTTGTTGGGCCCCTAAATGATAAGTTAGAGGTGGTTCATCACCTGCCTGGATGTCAGCCATCATCCCATGTCTTGGTGGTGGAATAGGGTTGTCCGTGGTTCTCACTGCCTTCTGAAAAATACAACAGAATCTCCCACAGAGAGTGAACTCAGAGTAGGTTAAATGAAATGAACATTGTTTATTTGTGATATTCTGATGGGTGTAGCCTCTCTGTACATCTTAGGTTAGTGGGGGCTTCCCCTTTGAGCCAGGGTTCTTGGTCTCCATAAGAATTTGCCATGTATCCCAGTTCCAGTTAAGGGTTCCTTGCTACTGAGAAGATTTCTTAGCCAAACAGCACCTAGGTTTAGTGCCACTATTGTACAGATGAGCACTTCTTGGCTTGCTGGGTTTTTTTGAAGATAGAAAATTACACTGACCATGCTCATGAAAATACAGTCAAAGGAGAAATGTGTTTTATAAGATGTATCCACCTTTACTGTGGTACTTTATAATGGTTTTAGGTAAGATTGCTAAGGGTTAACTTTTATTTCATAAAATAATGAAGACTATATTTATACAAACTCAGAAAATATGAAATCATCTGTACCAATTCATTTTTTTCAACATGATTAGCAGGAAAATGAGAAAAATTAAAGACTCAGTTTTTCACTCTAGCATTTTTTCACATTACTGGTGCTCATTCTCTCTCTCTCTCTCCTTCAGCATACTAATATTATCAATTTATATTATCAATAGACAACTAATATTATCAATTACTTAATCTCATTAAATCTATAACATTTCATTTTGACATGGTTAGGTTAATATTCTCTTAGCAGTTTCTTGAGTCATTTTTAAAGTTTAACTTCTCACTACCACGGAATCTTCTAAAGGAAACCTTACACATAAGAAGGCTGGTTTCATCAAAAACTCTCAAGATACACATGAAAACAACAGGTTCACAGATCTAAAATAATTCCCAAATCTTGTGTTTTTTCCCTGATGTTGTTTGAATCAGAGCTCAAATTTCCTGACATAGTAAATTTATATTCCCACTTCACAAGAATGCCATTTCCTCAAAATTTTGAAACTGTAACAGGTCAGGGAAGTATTTTTATAGATATGAGACAAATTTATATGATTTCATTGCACAAAGGCATGAGAAGTTTGTAATGTGGTGATATTACTTTCAATAGAGTAAGATAAAATTGAATACTGAATTATTCAAATCCAATGACGTGTCACTGCTCGATTTCTTCTGATGGTTCTAGTTTCCAGGCATCCCAATTTTGCCTTCATTGCCATTCACTTAAACTTGAGTGTTTGCTAATAATCACTCCAAAGTTTATTATTTTAGTTTAAAGATTTTAAATTACATTGAGCTTCAATCAGGAAAACAATACCAGAAGAGGAAGAAATTCAAGCAAAAGGCATAGACAACATGTTTTTGATGATTTGATTCAGGTGTGCTCTGAATGCTTGATTCCCCAGCTCATAGAAATTTTGGAATTGGAACCTTGTTGGAGGCGTACTTATGGGTGTTATAGCCAATTTCTCCTTGTCAGTGTTTGGTACACCCTCCAGTTGCTGTTGTCCATCTAATATTGGCCCAGAGGTGATGCCCATCCTCTGCTCATGCCATCATTTTCCCTCCCATCCAGAGCTTCCCCTCTTGACTCTAAGCCAAAATAAACCATTTCCTCCCATCAGCTTGCTTTTGCTAGGGTTCTACCTACCAGGAGTACGAAAACTGACGACCACAGTTAAATTGCTACCAGAGAGGGATCTGTCATTGCTGCTAGGACCCTGATTCTGTGGCCTTGGTCTTTTGGAATTTATTTGCCAAAGGAATGTGGAAGGATTTGAAACCTAGGCCTAAGATTTCCTTGAAGCGCTTAAGTACAGATTGATGTAATGTAGTGAGAACTATGAACTGTGAAGCTTGATTTATGAGGGTGAGAAAGAACTTTGTCAGCATTTGTCTAGCAGTTTGTGAGAGACACTTGCTGTGTTCTGACTGTGTCCTGAGAAAGTTTTTAGGATTGGGCTGCACAGTAATGGACTGGTGTGAGCAGATGGAGATGGCCCAGAAAGAAATGAAATCCCTGGGATGTAACTCCTGTCCCTTTAGTTACAATTGCTTGAGATATTACAACCATTGAGATTGAGCCAGCTGATGTGCACTGGGACAGCAGGAAGGATGTGGAATCTTTTGAAGTAAGGGGCCTGGATGCTGAAGGAGTGAACTGGTCTTCAAAGCTGGCTTTATTTTCCCCTGGTTTAACAAATTGGTAGCCCACCTGGTATTATGGAGTATAGCAATGCTGGAAAGAGGGGGTCTTTGGAAGTGCAACAAGATTTTTGTTGTTGCTGGTTTGTTTGTTTTTGGAAATGGCCATGGGAGTATGAAGCAGATGGTTTCCTGCATGCGGAGCTAACGTTGCTATGAGTATGAACTGGGTGGAGTTATTCTGGACTCTGAGTAGCCTGGATAGAGGATAGCCTGGATAGAAGGGCAGAATTGGAACTTCAGAGACTTGTCACTGGTTAGAATTATCGGACTTGAAGATTTGTGTTTGAAAGACCTTGGACCATGACGATGTTTGAACATCATTGAGAATGATAAGAAATTCTATTTGGCCTTTTGGAATTGAGCAGGGTGCATTGCATTTTACATCCTGTAAAGTTAGTTATCAGTTTATTGGGGGTTAGGGGTGTAATATGATGTTTGGATTCATGTGTTCTAAGTGCTTGATTCCTAGCAGATGGCAATGCCTTTAGGTGGTTGGATGGGTTATTAATATAAGATCTCTTTGTCTTTGTTATGAAGGCATTCCTTGCTATAATTTTCCCCCTTAAGACTGCTCTCATTGTGTCTCATATGTTTTGACATGCTGTTTTCATGATCATTTTGTTCAAGAAAATTTTCAATTTCCTTATTGATTTCTTCCATGACCCATTCATTATTTGATAATCTATTGTTCATTCCCCAGGAGCTGGTGTGATTTCTGTTGCCTCTCTTATTATTGTTTCCTAGCTTTAACACATTGTGGTCTGATATGATGCAGGAAATTACATCAATTTTCCTGAATTTATGGAGGCATTGTTTATGTCCTAGAAGAATGTGTATTCTGTAGAATTTGGGTGGAATGTTCTGTAGATGTCTGTTATGTCTTATTGATCTATGGTGTTGTTAAAATCTATTATTTCCCTTTTGATTTTCTGTTTGATGATCTATCTGGCTTTAGAAGATAGTGGGGTGTTGATCTTCCCAACCAAATTGATAAACCCTTGGCCAATTTAGTCAAATGAAGAAACTCTCAAAATACCAATATTGGAAATAAAAAAGGAAGGAGTCACAACAGACATCTGTGTAATTGGAAGAATCATCAGGACATATCTCCAATGTATCTGTTACACAAAATTGGATGCACTGGTGGAAATGGACTAATTCTTAGATACATACCACCTACCCAAATTAAATTCAGAGCAGATAAATCTTCCAGGCAATCCTATTGCTTCCATTGTAATTCAAATATAATCAAAAACCACCATATGAAGAATCTTCGTCATTGCACCACTAAAAAAGGCCAAATATCTAGAATCTACAAAGAACTGAAAAAATACTATGTAAAAAAATCAAATAGCCCTCTCAAAAAAAATGGGGAAACAGAGAAATGAATAGGAAATTCTCAATAGAAGAACTACAAATGGATAATACTCTAATAAAATGTTTCAGGTCCTTAAACATCAACAAAATGCAAATTAAAACAAATATGAGATTCCAACTTACTCCATTCAGAATGGCAATCATTAAAACATCAAAAATAATAAATTTTGTCAAAGATATGGGGATACAGGCGCCCTATCGCTGCTAGTTGGAGTTCAAATTTGTACAACCACTATTCAGATCAATATGGGGACTCTTGAAAAAGATGAAAATAGAGCTATATTTGGCCCAGCTAATCCTCTACTGGGCATCTACCTGCAAGGTTATACTCTTCACTGCAGAGACATTTGCTCTAGCATGTTTATGCTGCTCAGTTCTCAATAGCTAAGAGTTGGAATAAACCCCCATGCCCATCATTTGTTGAATAAACAATGAAAATATGGTAGTTATACACAATGGAATTCTACTCATCAGTAAGGACAAATGATATTATAAAATTTGTAGTAAAAGGGACTGAAATGAATGAGGTCATACTAAATGAACTCAGATAAGCACAGAAAGACAAATGCCTCACATTCTTCCTCAAATGTGGTTGCTAATCAAAAAACAACTTGAGTTGCAGGAATACTTAATGGGCAACTCAAGGGACAGATAAAAAGAATGGACTGTTTGGGGAGGAAAATGGTTGACTGTGGGGAAATATAACAGAACTACATTCCGAATGAATTGGTACCATGGAAACTTTCATCCTTGGTAGCACACTCAAAAACTATCAGCCTCAATAGGAATATGAGGAGAACTTCTGATCTCACACCTTCTTTGCTTTCCTGACTTCCACTTAACTCTTTCCCCCACAAGCACTTCTCAGATATCACACTACTGCCTTAGACCTTTTCACTACACTCTGATATCCACAACACCTCTGATTGATATTCTCAGAGCCAATCTGTCCCCCTCCATACCCATTCTCACAAAGCAGTTGGAGCAATTATTCTGAAATTAAATCTCATACACTCAAAATATAAAAATAAAAGCAAATGCTAAGTTTTAGTTATGACTTTAGCAAATACTCATTTGCATACCTTTGGATAACTGTGTGGCTTGGTGGAGTGATTTATTTTCATGTCACATTTTTATGTATATTACTAGGGATAGCTGTTATGTTCTCTTACTTTCCCCCTCTTTTTTGTGTCCTCTCCACTGAGATTAAATGGTGATGATTTTGAGAATCATGACATCGCTTAGAAAAACAATTTCTACAGCAAGGAATTTGCTCCTTGATACATTTTCTCAGATCTTTCCTCTGATATATCTTCCATTAAGAATTCAATATTGTATTTGTATATCAGAGTCAAAATACATTAATCGAAAGTACAACAGTAAGTAAAGAGATCGTCTCACTAATGGAGACATGCCCTCCCAACCAGGTTCAGTTTCCTAAAGGAAAGTGGACGTGCCCAAAATTCACCATTACTGAAGACAAATCATTGACTTGATGATCAATCATTGATTGATGTATCTTCACTAAGCACTAGGATGTATGTTTTCATCCATATGCTATTTGTTTTATTTCGATTTATGTTTTATTTTCTCTGTCCCCTTTTATATTTTTTCTTTTATGCTTTTTTTGTTATACTTTAATAGCCTGAGATAATAGTAATCAGAAGAACAAACTTGGAAAATCTAATACTCTTGTCTTAGTTCATCAATTAGAAGCCTCTAAAAAGTAAATGTAACTTTGAAACTCAGTCAGAACAAAGAAATCTTCCGAATAAGATATTTTCTTCTCAGGCTTTGCCAAGTCTAGGCTGTATTTCATGGTCTCTGAATCTACAGATGGCCAGTAACAACAAAGGTCATACACACACACATGAATCTAGCATATGAAATTTCACAATGTCACCACTGTTGTGCAAAAAAAAAAATACAACCCTCCATGATTCCTCTGCAAAATATACTTAGAGAAGATTTACTAGTTTTGGTGTTCTACAATACAGTAGGGTAAATAGAGTAACCAACAGTTTAAGAAATATTTCAAAATAACAGATATGAAGAGTCCTCAGATATTCAACATCTGAAAATGGTAAATGTTTGAGGAGATGACTGATGATTACCTCGATATGATTATTACATATTTTACATCTTCAAACTTTTATAAAATATTTTTCATCAAAATTCATTACAAACTTAAATTATTGTTCAAAATACATTTTTTATAGAAGAAAGGGCCTATGGAGAGCAATATGGAAAATGAATATACATATAGAACATTTTTATTAAAATTCATCTTGAATGAAGACATTGATATATATTAAAAGTGAGGAGGGCTGAGTGACATATTCATAGAATCAACCTTTCACAATCATCTTATAGTTTTGCTAGCATTTGTTTTTGTTTGGGGACATTTGATGGATTTGTTTCTTTGCCTGGTTTGAATGAAAAAGGCATTTTCTGATTCCATTTTTTGTCTCTTACTATTATTCTTAAAGAAATAATATAAAGGTGCAATTTTGTACATGGTTTAATACTTTTTTCCTTTATTTATTACATATATATGTAATATATATATTGTATATACATATATATTGTATACACACATATATTTATTTGTATATATATATATATAACAAATAAATAACACAATAAGATCTGTATAATAATTGGCGATCTGTATAATAATTGGCACTAAATGAATCCTGGGCCATACAGCTTTGATTTTTCAGGAGATGATAAGAACATAATAAATTTTTGTGTCAATCGAAAACCCCCCCCAAAAAAAATACCACAAATAAAAGCTGGTGTGGTGGAGCACACCTTTAATCCCAGCACTCAGGAGTCAGAGGTAGGAGGATCACCATGAGTTCAAGGCCATCCTGAGACTACATAATGTATTCCAGGTCATTTTGGGTTAGAGTGAGACCCTACCTCGAAAAACAAAAACAAAAAACAAAAAACAAAAACCAACTAAACAAAAATTTTGTGTCAAAAAAAATAACCTAAAGGCTGAAATGCATATTGACTCTGGAAGTCAAATAAATTCAAATTAAAAATTAGACTCTTATGCATATGCATGTGTACATATGATTATATAAATATATACATGCTTGTTTTTAAATTTGCTATGACATTGCATATTTCATATATAAAAATATCACACATTATTGTGTACAGTAACTGAAATATTTAAAAAATAAAATGATAACTTGTCATCAAATGTAGAAACCTATTACCATGGACAATTCATCATTTTGGTTTGGCAATATCCTGACTTTTTAAATGATGATTTTTTTACCTATCAATTAATAATCCTACAATTTGTCTTTCCATTATATCATCTGAATTTTTTACTACTAAATGTAGACCTACTTTGTGATATTTAGTTGGTTCTCTAATTATCTCTATATCACTACTTCCCAGAAAGAAAATATATTCTAGAATAAAATATATTCTTATTGCACATAGCAATAATGTGTCTTTTATGTAAGGAAGAAAGAAGCATAACTAATTGTTGTACTCAACTTTCTCTTTGCTGAAAAAAAAAAAAAGAACCTGACCAAGACCAAAAGCAGCTTGATGGAATGGATTTATTTTGGCTTATGAACTTGAGGGGAAGTTCCATCCTGAAAGAGAAAACGATGGCATGAGCAGAGGTGGACATCACCTCCGCCACAGCACTGCAAACAGTGGCAGGAAGGTGTGCCAAACACTGGAAAGGGGAAGCTGGCTTATAACACCCATAAATCTGCCCCCAACAGTACATCTCCAATAATGTTCTAATACCCAAACTACCATCAGGTGGGGATCAAACATTCAGAACACATTCATTTGTGGGAGACACATGGATCAAACTATAGCACTAATGAAATAAAGTGGACATATTATATATCATGTTGATAGTAAGAGTGTTCAACTTAGTGATTGAGGTCGCTCGCTCCCTGTCCAGGGAGCAATCATCTATATCTACACACCTGGAGTGATGGAGAAATGAAAACAAATTGAAAGAGAGAGAAATATACACTTCTCTTAAACATCCAAAATCATAGATCACTATTTAACCATGTTGGAAATTTGTAAACAAGACTGATTTTAATATCGGTAAAAGAAGAATATAGTTTTCCCAACTTTGTTGATTATCTTTCTGCATAATTTATCAGGTACCGATATCTCTTATTTTATTTTTTTTCAATATGTTGGCATCATTATTTCTGTAACTGGCATTTTTAAATTCAATTACCTAATAACTTTTAAATATATAAAATATTTATTTGTAAAAAAATGAATACAACACATATTTTGAGGAGTAAAGCAATCATAATATAGCTCACAAATCCCTTTCAGAAATTTTATATAACAATGTTGACAAAACTTAATTTTTTCTGCATCTATTTATCTTACATAACCATAGAATAACACTCACTATAGATCATTATATATATTTGTCTCTATCCAAGTTTTTTATATTTATAAAATAACCAAACTTGATTCAAGTAAGTTTCAATGTGCAGATTTAAAACATATTTATAACAACCCTTATTTTTACGGTTTATTATTGTGTAATTTCTCTGCTGTTTAATTTTTTATAAAATTACACACATATACTTGGGATCAGAACCTCCCAAGTGTATATTTTTTGAAAAATATTTTTATTAGCACCTTGAGATTTTTTTAACTAAAACTACAATTTTTATTAAAAATATACTGATCTCCCTTTAGTTTACTGTGCCCCTATCTTTTCATTTCATTATTTCATTTCTTTTCTTTTCTCCACCATCTAGTATTCATTGTTCTATATATATTTCTTGGGACATTATTATAAAATTATTTATTTGTTCCTGTGAAAGTGTTTTATTAATATTTTGCTCCAAAATTATTATTCTCCATGTTTCACATATTTGCATAACTTTTTAAAGTTATAGGAAAACACAATGTACATTAAAAATGATGGTTCAGAATGAAAATCTGAAGGGAAATATAAAATTTCCCAGGCATTTTATATATATTTTTTCTCATATGTGGTCATGCTTATATATCATACCATTAAAAAAAAACCCTGTGCATGTCATAATTTTGGCTAGGGAAGCTTCTCTGAGAGTACAGGAGCCTTTCAAAGCCAGGGAATGCTGACAACGAAGCTTATGCCCCATGGACACCCAGCTGTGAGAAAATAGAAAACTTAGGATTTGAGTTTCAACAACAGTGCCCCGATTTTACAAGTTTAAAAATAATACATGAATTATCTCCAACGAAAACTGCCACACACGGTTCTCATTTAGTGCGTTCATCAGAACATTCAAGGACAGTGTATGAACATCAAATCTCTTCACTAAAAGCCTTACTTTCATGAGAGACAGAAATTTAAGAAGGAAGTTTTGGCTTCATTTGACAAGAGAAAAGGAAAAGCTGACATACTGCCACTGTTTAATTAAATATCTTCCATTTGGTTGTCTCCTTTGAGTTGAGATCAACTCTGCTCAAAGCTAGAGACATCTGAAACTATGCAGTTTATATTCTTTCACCTTTATATTACAGAATATTGCTCATCCAAGTTCAATGCCACATTGTGGTTCTTACTGTTTTGAATAATCTCTCTTAACTTTTTACCCAATCTTTTCTGCACGTATTTCCCAGATCAGAAACCCAATCCAATTAAGCAGAATTACCCAGGCAATTAGAAGAATTTGACAGGATAGGGCCCACCTCTGAATCCATCAGAGTGACTCCTTATGAGCCTGGCTTCCAGATAAGAATATAAAATTACAGGTTTACATTCTTATATGGCAGAGGAAAACCAATGAAAATGTACATCGGAGGCAATATGTGGTCTGAAATGCCAAAAATAATTAATGTCTTGCTTTTAACCTGACACAGATATTTTCTTTCTAGAAAACTGGTTTTCCCTGTGGCTCCAGCAAGTTGGAAAACATTCTTCACTCTTCGTTCAATAAGCTCTTCACTCCCACTTACACATAATAACATTTCACATTTGCATCCATCCTGGTAAAGTGTTAGTCTTGTTTCTCCAAATAAATGGTAAGGAGTTTATGGACCTGGATCAGGTCTCAGATAAGCAAACAGCAGGGATTTTTAATATTTAATCTTGAGTAGTAACATATTGCTTTTTAAAATCATGTAAGTGTAATCAGTATATATTTGAGTTTATTTTAAATCTATTTAGCCTCCATCTTAGGTCAGTAGGGGCTAATGATAGTCTTCTCTGTAGCCCACTGGCACGAAAATGCTGAAATATGTGAGATCAATGATAAATCAGCCATCGTTACAGTCTTCAATGAATATATTAAGCATAATGGGATCCTTACCGAGGAAATATGATGTCGGGTTTTACCGCAATACATTCTTCTTTTTCAACTTGTATTACTAGAGATTGGACATGTACAGATAAGAGAAAATAATTTACATTCATTCATTTTTCTCTATGCGTTTTTTTCTTTACACTTAATGATTCTTTTGATGATAAGGCTCGAATCCAAGTTCTTTGCAAATATTAAGCACACCTTCTACCATTGAATTAGCCCACATTGTCATTTTTTAAAACATTTGTATTTAGTTATTTGCAAGCAGAGAGAGAGCGAGAGGGAATGAGTGTCAGAGGCTTTATGTGGATACTGGGGAATTGAACCTGGGTTGGGAAGCTTTGCAGGCAAGTACCTTAACCAGTGAGAATTTTCCCAATACTGTTATCTTTAAATTGTAAATTGATTTTCTGTTTAAGATGAGAGTAAGGGTGATAGAAAAATCAGATTCCATTCTTCGTTTGTCAAGAATGTGTAAAAATGTAAAACTATCTGAAAGACTAGAAGCATGGTTTATGTTTTAATATTTTATATTAATAGCTCAATGATGACGTATCATAACTAATAACAATAAAGATTTTCACATTTAACAGCCTGTCTCTGCTACTTAGTAAGCATGTAGTCTTGAGACAAGTTTCTGTGCATCAGTTTCTTTTCTGCATTTTGAGGAAAACTCGGAATGAAAGATTGTAAAAGCCAGTGTAAAAGTTCAGGGATACTCAAAGGCATTGCCCCCACACACCCAAGGACTGACTGCTGCTCCCAAAACTCAGACCCCTCCATACCATGGTGCATATTGGCAATACAACTGAGGAAGACCCTCAGTGGAATGGGGGCAGGGAGAAGGGATATGTTGATACCAACACATGACTTGTTAATACAAAGTTTCTACTTTAAAAAGTACACATTCATGAGCTTATTGCAGCCAAGTCTGACACTGAGTTATGGAAACTGAGCATAATGACTATATTTTATTTTTATAAAATTAGGGACTTTCATAACCTGTGTCATCTAGCTAGGCAACATGCAATATATAAGAAGAGGACAAAAAGGAAATTTTATGCCATTTCTAGAAAGACTACAACCACAGCAGTGTGGAGACTCCTGAACACAATAGACATAGAACTACCAATGGACCCATCTATCCCTCTACTAGGCATCTACCCACAAGATGTCACATCTCGACACAGAAACATTTGTACAACTATCCACGGAGGAGGATATCCAGCTGATTGGGGATGCGGAGGGGGAATTGGGGATAACAACTCATTGCTTGCCCACTGAATAATGTAACTCATTATGGACAATAAATATATATTTAAGACTTAAAACAAAAGAACGACTACAACCAGGAAAATCGGAACTTGATGCTCTCAAAACTATGTACTATTTGAAATGAAAATTGCTCATTATTGTAATAGTGTAGAGATAAGAGTTGAAGATGGAAGGCTTAGTACATTGGTCCGACTCAACATCATACTCATTTCCAAATGAAGTAATACAAGGACCAAAAGCACCACCTTTCAACCAGGTAATGAAACCCATTTACAGAACATATTCAGTGGCCTGATCTGAGCTATGTCTCAGTCACTCTTTTGTTTGCACATTTTTCTATCACACAATTCTTACTGATCATGAAGTGAACTCTAAATAATAGAGTCATAAAAAGGAGGTTATGTCCATATGAAAGCATCTGCAAAGCAGGATCAGGAGAGGTTGTCGTAGTCTGAAGGCTTGAGAGCCAGGAGAAAGTCCAATGTCAATGCCAGCTTAAGCATCAAGGCTTGAGAATCAAGAGATCCCAAAAATAACTTTCAGTCTTAATGCAGGAGAGTAATTATCTGGCGTTAGTGACTTTCTGTATTAATCCATTTGGTTCCTAGTGCTTCCCTTTTCTTGAGTCAATTTGGATTAATTTTATATTGTCTTCATTAAATGGTATATAATTTCTTCAGTGATTAGCTTGATTAATGGCTTAAACACTGGACTCATTACTAAAACATTTTATGATAATAAAAATTGAATTTATACACTCCTTGATTATACAAGTATATTAGAAATTACAAAAATATTTCCAATCTCCATATTTTTGTTTAGTATGTATACCTGCATAAATTATCCTTATGCTGATGTGAACTGTATCTTAATTTTCTTTCTTTAATGGAAGAATATATTTTATTGGAAACTGGGACTTGACTTTGAAGACTTGTAGTTTATAGAAATTTCCTAGTTATTCTCAGATGAAGTTTTCTTGGTGTACTAGAAGCAACCACACCTTGCTTGGAGTCGTAAATTTCAGTGTATGGTTATGTCTTTCCTTTGTTTTCAATAGGAGAGGAAGTGTCATTGCTTTTCAATCTGTACCAACATGATCATAACTGACTTTTTTTTCTGAAAGACAAGCTGTCTTTCTTGTTTTCAGGACGGTACTTCAAAGCTTTAACCACGGTGCTGTTTTGAATCAGGTGCCCCATCCTCATAAACTTATGTGTTCTCACTTGGGCCAGGAAGACAGAAATGAGTACTAAGATATACAGGATCCCTTGCCACAAGGACTAATACAGACAGCCCACAAAGGAGGATATACAACTGATCAGGGATGGGGAGGGGGGGAATTGGGGAAGTCGGGATAACAACGCATGGTTTGCCCACTAAATAATGTAACTCATTATGGACAATAAATATATATTTAAAAAAATAAATAAACTTATGTGTTCTGAAGGCTAGTTCCACAGATGGTGGAAATTTGGGAAGTGGAGCCTCCTGAAGACAGTGTGGTCCACCTGATGGAGACCAGGATGTGACGTTGAGCCCCTGCTCATGCCTCTGTAATTCCTCTGCCATCATGGAATTTCCCATCTTTCTCTAAGCGAAGATAAACCCTTTCCTCTCATAAGGAGCTTTTTCTTGTTTTGTTTTGTTTTTGTCAGAAAGAACATAGCCACAAAAGTAAATGGCAACTGAGAAATGGTAGAAACTTAATTCTGTGGGCTTGGCCTTTTAGAATGATTTGTAGGAGAAATGGGGATGGATTTGAAACCTTGGCTTAAGAGACGCCTTGCAGTATTGTTAAACAGAGCATGGTGGATTCAGATCAGACTTGAAAGACTTGGACACTGTATGGTCTACGCTATGGGAGACATTGCCATAAACTGTGGCTGAATCTAATTCATTCTTCACTCTCATTTGTGATATGTGCACTTTAATATACCTGATATTTAAAAAATATTTTATGTAGATTTCTGTAATTATATGCTAAAGCAATTATTAGGTTCACAAAATTTAAGTAACCTGAGTAAAAGAGGCTTGAATACACATGATGACAGTTTTCAGTTTTGTGTAGAAATCTGGTCTCAATTCAGGATTTAGAAAAACGGTCTAAATGGTGTGATGCAAATATGTAATTACCTGGACTGTTCGGTTTCCATTTATATTTTAATGTTGAAAAAGAGAGGTATCTGAATTAAACTGGAAAATAACCTTAAAATGGCATGTTTACGGGGACAAAGTACCGACTCTAACATTAAGGGATACGTTCACAGTCCACTTCTCTGGCTGAGGCTTCTCTCTAGATGCTGCACTTGGGCAGGGATGGCCTTTCTCTGTCGGAGGAAATGGCCATGGAGATACCCTTTCAATTGATTCAGTCTGTGGTGAACACGAAATCTCATGATTTTCACTTCCAACATTTTGAAGGCATAGAATGTTCTAAGAAACTTCATGCTTCTGGCCATCATTGCTGAGAAAAGATAATTTTCGATTTGCTAAATTTGTTGATCAGTATAAAGTAATTTTTTATTGTCCATAATGAGTTACAACATTCAGTGGGCAAACAATGAGTTGTTATCCCCAATTCCCCTCCCCATTCCGCTGGCTAACCTCCTCCATGGGTCGTCTGGATCAGTCCTTGTGACAGGGGACCATGGAGAGCCTAGTATTCAGCCAGGTTCTCCTGGCCATGCCTCTGGATAATCTCCCCCACCACGGCTCTTAAAATCTAGTATAAAGTAATTTTTATTTCAATTTCTTAAAAGCTACTAGACTAATTGCTGCTGTGTATTAATGGGCACTTTTTGAGTATTACACTTGCCTAGAACATATGCTTATAGACAATGTTTCCTATGTTATATGTTATTTTACCATTAAAAATATTTGCATGAGAGAGACAGAGAGAGAAAGAGGGACAGAGGGAGGGAGGGAGGGAGAGACAGACAGCACAGAGAGAACAGGCATGCCAGGGCCTCCAGCCACTGCAAAGGAACTCCAGATTTGAGCATCTTGCTTTTGGTACGTACTGAGGTGTCGAACTCAGGTCCTTCTGCTTTGGAGGCAAGTGCCTTAACCACTGAACGCTCCAGGCCTCTATTACCATACTTTATACAATTATTACCTAAAGAACTATTTATCCTTTTATCTACATGTTTATTTACTTATTTCATTAAAATATTTATTTCATTAAACTGAATTTAGATTGGTATCAATTGTATGTATTCACACATGTAAATGTATTACAAACATTTCTTTTTTTATTTATTCACTTTCAAGCTGAGAGATAACAGAGAGAGAAGCAGAGAGAGAGAGAGAGAGAGAGAGAGAGAGAGAGAGAGAGAGAGAGAGAGAGAGAGAGCACATCAGGGCCACCACCTTGTGGGTCTGGCTTATGTGGGTCTTGGGGAATTAAACCCGGGGCCTTAGGCACTGGAGGCAAGTACCTTAACCACTGAGCAATCTATCCAGCCCTTACTTATTTCTGATATGACTGATTTAATAAACTAAACCATTTTATTTTTAAAATATTTTTATTTATTCATTTTCAAGCAGAGAGGAGAGAAGAGAGAGAGGAGAGAGAGAGAGAGAGGGAGGAGAGAGAGAGAACGAGAGAGAGAGCACACCAGGGCCACCACCTTGTGGTTCCTGGGGAATCGAACCCAGGTCCCCAGGCCCTGGAGGCAAGCGCCTTAACCGTTGAGCCATCTCTGCAGCCCTAAACCATTTTATTGAGTTGGGAAATCTTTGGATTTTAATATCCATTTACTATATCTAATCTAATAGAATATATTTTGCAATTTTTAAAATAAAACATTGATTTTAGCTAAACATAACTTGTTTACATAGTTGTGTGTGATTTAGTCTGTACTCACCATGATAATTTGTAAATGTTTTCTTGTTCACATTTTAAAATGAGGGCTTTTGGTTAGTTCACAATGAAGCTTACTGTTGGACTCACAAACTCAGCCTTAGTTTAATTTCCCAGTCAAAATTCAATAAGTTTAGTTTATGTATGCCTACTTATAACATCATTAACAAAGAAAAGTTTCTATAATTAATTGCAGAGATTTTCTTTGGAGACTTGTATGTATGAACTGTGACTCCTTAAGGAGTGCATGTCTTCTCATTAAGAGTACAGGCCTGGAGAAGTTATAAAGAATTAATTAGGAGTTTTTTTGATTCAGAGTTTGGTCACTAACAGACATAAGGATGGAGAGAGAGAAAAATTATCAGGTAGCAAAGAAAAAAGAGAGTACACATGGGAAGTAATAAAAGTAGGGTACAATTTCCCTATAAACTTTGTAAATAAAATTAAATCAAACTATGTATGATTCATAATTAACTATCATTTCAGATACAATAGCAAGGAAATTTCCAGATGTTCATGAGTGCTGGCCTTTACTAAGTTAGTATTGAGTAGAACTAGTTTTCTCTTTTCTGTTAGAAAATATTAAGTTAGAAATGTAAACTCTGCTTCTAGATTTGATGTCTCCAGTTTTCAGCATCTAATATGTGTTTTCTGAAAATCAGAAATATGTCTCTAAAGGCGTCATATGGATGATGAATGATCTAATTTGAATCAGTAAGCAGATGTATACATCTATTTCAAACATTACTACAACTTAAAAAATGCAAGCGGAGCTAATTTTGGGTAATCCTGAAGCTTAGAATACCTTTGAGAAAAGGCAGAAATCCTTGAGAAGAAAAAGTAAATCACATATGTTAATGCATTGGTGAAGCTTTATTTGATTGTTTCTACATCATAATTTTGCATTGCAGAACACTCTCGATTTTGTTAAAATATTCACAGGCTCTGAAAATTTCCCCAGTTTCTTCCATCTAAGGAAATCCCCTGACATTTTGCTGAAGTCAGAGTTGCTGTTCCATTTCTCAGATGTAATTATCATTGGTCTGGACAGTGCTTAATTCTCTGCTCTCACATTTCCATCAGAGTTCAGACTCACCACCTGCAAAACACTCAGGGCTTTTACCGCATGGAATATCATCCTCTTTCTTGGAGTGAGGCCAGGGCACTAGAGACAAACGTTGATTGATATCAATACAATATTAACACATCTGGCTAAACGAGTATAGGTGCATTTTTGCCACTTAATTAATTTCAGTCAAACTAGCTTGCTCCAGTGAGAGCAGAGAGACAGGTAAGTAACTCACTTATAAAGAGTCACCTAAGGGGGAGAAAAAGCCAAATCTTCTTTTCCCACAAAATGAACTTTTGTAAAATCTTTGGAACTTGAGCAAACAACAGTGGTATGTGGCAAGTTAGAGCAGGCTTCTGTCAATGTGCCCTTCATTCATTTATTTCTGCAATGAGTGTAGGGCACAGAAACTCAGAAAGGGAACCAAAGGTGGTAGTTTTCTTGCTAGGGTGTTTCGACTTCAAGGGGCCGGGGATCTGTCCAAGAAGAGTCTCTTCTGCTACCTACTGTCCTCCAATTGGCCTCCTTTTCCAATAATTTGCACACAAGTCTTTCATGTTGTGAGATTATAGTTCCTGTGCTCGTGCACAATAAAAGCAATGTTTTTCCAGTAAAGAGAATTCTAGTATTATCATGTTGGAACAGAGTTTGATATTACCCATGCAACTAGAGTCAGTTTTAAATTTGTTAAGACATGCTGCTCTCCCTTAATTTTAAAACTTCTTTTTCTTCCCATTTATATTTTTCATGTTTACATTACAGAAAATAAACCACATTTAATTTGTTTATTCATGAGGATTACAGTACACCTATACACGTTCATTAATTTTACTTCCTCACTTAAGATACGTTGTAATGGATCACAGCAACTCTACCTGATGTTGTCAGATTATGTAATGATATTTAACTGTGATCAATTTCTGATTCCACAGATTTGAAAGAATGCTTCTGACATCACGGTGGTAATTGACCTGTAGAAATCCTGATATAAGCCGTTCTTAGAGAAGTTCTCTCATTTATGTCAGTTCTTAGAGGGACCGGAAACTTTTTGCCCATTATGAACTCATGATCAGTTATTGCTCATTGATGTGAATATGGCCATCCTGGAGCCATTTTGGTTTTCTTGCATCCTTTTGTATGAACAGAGAAATCTAATTTAGGACCAAGAAGTAAATGAGTCCTTGTCATTTTATTTCCTGATTCATCATCTTATATTAGATAGACTTGGAGTTATATTCAAAATGATATTATGTAACCCAATGAAGCAGGGCCGAAGCTGTCATATCCTAATATAATAAGATATGATTTATTGGAAATCATTTAAAGCAATCACTTTGTTTCAAGTTGGGTACCTGCTATTGATTCATGTGAATTCTTACTCTGAATTAATTCTGGTAAGAGAATAATAATCTCCTGAGGGTGGAAATGCCTATCAAATCTTTGTATGGCAACAGATATTTTTTCTTGTATTTTCTACAATTTAATAAGTTCATTGAATAAATTAAAATTCTCAATTTAATAGAACTATGGTGCATACTGTTTCTTAAGTTGTGCTTTACTTATTTCATTTTTTTCTTAAGAAATCCAAGTTATACCTAGCAATAATTCAGCAAACATAACCATGGAGGAATTCTCTAAAAGAAAATGATGTTTTAGCGTCTTCCAATCTCATGGTACTCAGGAAGGTATTAGAAAATAAAGCATAATATCCTGCAATAAAAATATAGTGAAATAATTTTCTTTGAGAAGAGAAAGAGGGAGGGAAAGGGAAGAAGAAATAGAAAGAGATTCTATGGGGTAAATTAAGTAGATATTTTCTATATGAAATTTAGCACAATTTATGCTAACATATCTTTTTCTTTAACAAATATGAAGGTCCCAGCCTCCCCAATATATGTTATAATTCCTGATATGTAATCTCCCATAAGGTTTC
The DNA here is from genome assembly GCA_004024765.1 of Zapus hudsonius. Taxonomy (NCBI): domain Eukaryota; kingdom Metazoa; phylum Chordata; class Mammalia; order Rodentia; family Dipodidae; genus Zapus; species Zapus hudsonius. The sequence goes on along the minus strand of PVHP010016325.1, from coordinate 12,891 downwards.
ATTAAAATATTCAGGAAAATACAAACATATATTCAGAGATTTGTCTGCCAAGAAATATAGGAATATTAAGCAATTGAATACCAAAAACTATTAAAAATATTATTCACTGAAGCTGAATTTTTGGACAATGACATAAAATAATTAACCTTAGTAAATCTATTAAAGTCTTCCAACCTTCACATATCAATGAAAACACAGGAAGCCTTTCACTGACACTCACAATGACTTTCTTTTATTTTTAATATTTTTATTTATTTATTTTCAAGCAAAGAGGGAAGAGAAATAATAAGAATGGACATGCCAAGGTCTGTTGATGGTCAAACAAACTCCAGATGCATGTATCACTTTGTGCACCTGGCTTTATGTGGATACTGGAGAATCAAACCTGGGATTCATAAACAAGTACCTTCAACTGCTGAGCCATCTCTGCAGCCCAACTTTGTGTAGTAGGTTATTTCCAAAGTACAGATAATTCACTTTTTTCTCTTAAAATATATAGAAGTATAAATCTCACTAATACCATTCAGGAAATTACAGAGGTAAAAAATGAGCAAACTTACATAATTTGGGTAGTTGAGAGGAGGTAAACATTCAGGAACGATTAGATTATGGGAAGACATTTGTTTAATAATATACAGAAATACCTCAGTTACTTAAGGTTCCATTCTTTAAAATGTCATGCAAATAAAGAGGAACTGACTCAGTCATTTTTTTCATGGGAACTACCTCATATCAAATAAACAATACAACAAAAATCAAAACTCATCTAGAGAATATGGGTGAAAGAGAGCAAATGTAGAAAGTCCATTTGAATAAATTCTAACAATAAACAGGTGAAAAGAGAAAATACAACTTTAGTAATAAATTACAGTCCTGAATCAGTCTATCCTGATTTTAAGATCAGGCACCCATCCTCATTAAATATTCCCAAGCTTAAAAAAATATAACACCATTAGCAACCAGAAAGAAATTATATATTTTTCACAAATACATTATGTAGTACTCAGCAATATTTTTTTACAAATTTTATTTATTCATTTTCAAGCAGAGAGAAGAGAGAGAGAGAAAGAACCAGGGCCACTGCCTTGTGGTTCTGACTTATGTGGGTCCTGGGGAATTGAACCCAGGGCCTTAGGTACTGGAGACAAGTGCCTTAACCGCTGAGCCATCTCTCCAGCCCCAGCAATAATTTTTAAGTGAATAATGTTTGTGCTAATAAAAGTAGGTTTATTTTTACTTCATATAAAACACTGGTACTCATATTGGAGGTTCAGTATAAAGAGATGCTAAGCCTTTGTACTGTGGATTTAATACAATAATCAGGTAGCCTCTCTAGAAGGAAGGCACTCAGTCTAGTATCAGGTTTGAGTTTGCAGTTGAGGATGGAGACAGTTTCTTGGACACACGTTTTATGTAAAGCCTGGAGAGACTGATGGCATCAAAACACAAGAGAGGGAAGCCTCAGAAATCTGAAGGAGGGGTAAATGAGATTTTAAGGGCTTCATGAAAAGGAAGGGGACTGCTCTGGTGGAGGATATTCCCTGTCTGAGTCTAGGCTTTATGGCCATTTTTTTAGGGTTCTCTGTGCCTGCAGGAACTCCCTCAGGGAAGTGAGGTTCAGATTTCCATAGTTCCACCCCAGGCCACAGAAAGTGGCTGGGAAGTGGTCTCATTTTTCATATAAATCCTGGAGAAGTAATATTTAGTCAATTTCCTTAACAGTAGGAAGGGGTTATCTGGTGGGAGGTGATGGACAGGAGAGGTAACTTTCTTGAAATCTAGCAATAAAAAATTTTCTTTCACAAAGCTCACAGTTGGCTTTCTTAGAATAGGAGGGCCCTATAAAAAGAATCTGCTCTTTTTTTTTTTTTGAAAGTCACTATGTCCCAGGAGGCAGCCACATTCAATGGCCCATCCAGAGAAGAATGCATTCTCTCCAAGGCAGACTATTACGTTTCTTTGGCTCTCCTTCCTTCTGCTATTCTGCTCCCTTTACTTCATTACAGGTGATGTCTTTTAATGTTCTGTCCATGGAACTCCATGAGCACAGAGTTCCTTTTTATAGCACACATATGGCCTTTGGTGCCAGAAATGGTCTGAGGAGGCACACTGTCAAATGTTCTTTTTTTGAGCTGAAATACCTCCTGGTCACCTACCACAATAGCAATGCAATTACTAGAAGTCTTAAAGGCAATAAGTTGAAGAGGTATGCTGGTAAAAGTAAAGCCACCTTGAAAGAAAAAATTGATCATACTCCAAAAATACGTGGCGAAAAGTGCTACAGGGTTTGTCCAATGAATTCATTTTTGCTGGGGTCAATGATGTCTTAATGAATAAAATAAATGGCATTGGCAGAGAATTACCTAGCAGTTAAAGGCCAAGTGTGAAAAAAAAATGGGGAGTCTTTGAAACATCAAGAATTTCTAACTGTGAGACAAAACATACATTTCTAAGACTTCATGATAAGAGTAGCTGATTCCTAGTGTTGGTTGAATCATAAATGTCAAATGAGCATTGTAAATAGCTGCAAAATATTGACAATTCAGTGTTTGTCAATCGTCAAAGCTTTAACGAGAAGCCCACTTCTCACTAACACCTACTCCTACTTTCCCTAAAGATATAAAAAGAGGTAATCTCTTCCTTAAGTGATCATTTATAAATATGAAAGCACCTTCATGGGGTACAAAATTTAATAATGGATAAACAAGGTGATATATTAAGAAAAGTCATTCAAATTTAGCATAAAATTGGGTTCTATTAAGCAAAGTAGAAATGTCAGCATTCCATAGCAGAGGGTAGAAGAAAGGAGAACTCTGACAAGTGGGCATGGAGTGAAGATTATCAGATGCTATTCTACCAGAAAATGTACTATACAACCACATTCACTCTTTGACTTACTGAGTTCACATCAGTCAGTTGCCTCATCAGCCACCCCAGGAATGGCCTGACAGACACAGCAATGGCTGCTGGACTTGCTGAGACCATCAGTGTGACTTCCTGCTACTGTAAATGGATCTAAGGCCTCCTTCTAATGGTAGCTCAATTTTCTAGCAATATGGGAAATATATGCTATTCAGATGTTGGAAGATTCACTGATATAAAAATATAACTTGTAGTCCTGGGGAGAAGTCTCAGTGGTTAAAAGCTCTTACTTGCATAGAATAATGGCTTAGGGTTCAATTCTCCAGTACTCACATAAAGCCAGATTCATAAAGTGGCACATATATCTGGAGTTTGGAGCTAAAGAGGCCCTGGCATGCATATATAGATTCTCTCTCTCTCTCTCTCTCTCTCTCTCTCTATATATATATATATATATATATATATATATATATATATATATATATATATATATATATATATGTATGTATATATATATATATATTTAAAATATATTTAATTATATGTATATATAATTAAAACCATATTCTTTTAAAATATAACTGGAACCAAGTTGAATGATAAATAGTGCCATTGCATTTAGAATTCTAGAAGTACTGTAAGATCCAAGATCCAAAGTTATTTCTAAAATGGTAACATTAAAATCACAGAAGAGTGATTGTAAGAATATATTCAAAGGATTTATAAACTTTATTTCAATGATTTCCTTATGGTAAAAATCTTCAAGAAAGAGTAGACTTGAAACATTAAGCAGAAAGAAATTGATATTCCCCTATTTAATCAATTTCTTTTTAGATAGTGTGGAAGAGTAACTCAATGAACCTTAAAATGTCTTTCTAGCTAATAGTCCAAGAACATCCTGATGACTACTCTATGGAAAATCAACTTTCACCTGTATTTTGGAGTTTTAAAATTCATCCTCTATCAAAACCTATAAATATGATAATAGAAGCATGCACAAGATGACATTTTAATGACTCTATATTCAAATTTATTATAGTCTAAACACGATTTTCAAAAACTAATAAATTTGAAGTTGTCTTTGTTATCATTTGTGAGTATAAAGATACCAAAGGATTTTTTAGGCAAAAACTGGAAGAAAATTTTACAAAACCCATGTCACAGAGATGTTCCATCCAGAATAGCCCCAAACTCTCAAAACATCACAAAGAGAATGAAAGAAAGGAGGATAAGATATTTGAAGAGACCTTTCACAACATCCTATTCACATTCTCCATGATTGTCTCATGTGTTCATTCCACTTCTATTAAGGCTAAGAACAATTCTTCAGTTAATAAGAGACTTGCAATTAGGTCAACCAGAACATTCCATATTACCTTTAGATCTAGATCCCTGGCTCCACAGGTTCTGTGCTGTTACAGTGAAATATCCAAGGCTAAGTGATGGATATGGAAGCAAGGTGTGTTGAACTTCACCTGGAGGTCCAAATCCAGTCTCTTGACAGGGCCTCTGTGAGGCCTCAGTGTTGCACGGCACCACAAAGGTCAAGAGCCTGTGAGATTGATTATGGCCAATCCCTTGAAAGACAAAACACAGAGAATAAGCTTGTTTTATAACCACTCATTTTGGGGTAATTGATCCAGATTTCAGAGACCCAATTTACTGACTTGAATCTAGTTCTATCTCATGAGAAACACATTAACCATTCATGAATGTCAAACATAACATAATTCCTCAGTAATCTCATAATCTTTATGAAAGAAATCAAATTTCATTATGAGTTTCCATGGGGATATACCCTACTGGCATCAGAAAGAACCTTAGATTTATTGATATCTGCCAGTTTTTACTTACAGTATGGAGGTGTTAGAAAACACTCACAAAATCAGGAACAGCATTTTTTTTTTGCGTGTGTGGTGGTGGTTATTCTGCCATTCACGTCAAATAAAATTCCCCATAATGTTTAGAAAGAATTGTGGCACCAAGGTCAGTTGAAACCAAAAAGAGGGAAGTCTCACTCCTCCAAGAAAAATATCAAAAGAATACTTTTGAAAAATTATTCTATGATTCTTTCAGATTATACTATTTAAGGAAAAATATCTCGTAAATTTCCTAGTGCCTGAAATAATCTCAAAGATGCAGAAAATTTGAGTTTTATTTGCTATTTAAAATTCAGGAAAATTAGTGATGTGTACCAAGTTATATTACTAATATATACAACATATAGGCTGTTTTCATCAAAAGCCTAATAGAAAATTGCATAGATCAGAGTTTCCACTTCCCCCAGGATATTGCAAATGCATTTTAAAAAACGTGTTTTTCATATATTGTTGAATGAACTATGTTGATTTTTTTGGGAGAATCTTTGTGCTTTACCATATACTTTACATAATCCTATTTGCATAATTAAATATAAATATGGGTTGGGGAGATGGTTCAGTGCTTAAAATACAATCACTTGCAAGCCTGACTCAACAAGTTCAATTCTCCAGATGATGAGTGGTATATGTGTTTCCAGTGTGCCTACACCAATGAGAGGTGAAGATGGGAATACAAAAGCTGGTGGGTTAGCTAGACTCAAGAATAGGAAGCAGGAAGAAAAAGACAAGAAAAATAAGCAAGAGACATTCTGTCTCAAAGTGTAAAGAGAGCCCAAGGTTATTGTCAGACCTACATACATGTGCTGTGGCATATGCATGACCCCCACCTATGACACACATACATATATACATACATGGACAGACACATATACATGCATACACACAAATATATACATGCATGCACACATGCATGCACATATGTACATATTTACATGCATGTGCACATACATACATGCATGCACACACGCATGCACACACATGTGCATACTTACATGCATGCACACATACATACATGCATGCGCACATACATGCACGCACACACATACATACACACATATACATACACGCACACACATATACAACACAACAATGAATACAATTCATTTTAAACAAAATTTCACTTAGAGGATTTTCCTTAAACATTAAATATACGTGTATTGGAGAATAGTTAATGTGAATTTATTAATTCCTTGAGCGCATTATGATTTAACTGATTCCTGGACACTTACAGATTTTTTTGATGCTGGTTACAGAAGGAAGGTAACTAATTTACCTGTACACCATTTGTGCAGAAGCAAACTGTTCAGCTGTACTTGACTGAAGCTATCTGGGGTGTGATAGGGTGGTGAGATTGTTCACAGATTAAAGAATTACTGTCGTGAGCACAGGCAGCCTGTTCTCATGCCAATTTTTATTCCCCGAGGCCCCGATAAACGTCTCAGAGCCTTCACTCCTCTTATTCCTCGCCAGCGGTGGTGAATATGTATTGTGTGGACGAGAGGCTGCAATGTGCTTAAAAACACTGGAAGCAGCTTTGGCTTCCACTACTGCTGTTATTGACTTTAGTGAGCGGTAGAAATACTTTTTTAAAAAATTAAATATTGCTAGTTTTGCATATGATTGTGGCCAAAAAAATCAATCTAGTTATACCAATATTCAAAAGCCAATGAATTTGAAGACTTAAAAACACCATTAGCCAAGTCTCATTTGAAAATGTTGCTTAGGATGCCAAAGGAAAGAAACGACTTCTTGAGTGGGAAAAGACAAGGCAGCTTATGACATAGCGGAGAGCAGAAGCAACTAGATGCCTAATTGACCGAACAAATAAATGGCTCCCCAGGAGCTACAGGGTCACATGCAACTTTTGGAGAAGGCTCAGATTGTGAGAAAATATTATTATTGCTTCAGGGTAATTGAATGAAGTAGAAACTACCCCAAGCAGGTGGGAAAACATAGGAAAGAGTGGATTCAGTCAATTCTATTCAAGTTAAGCATATCTCTTGTCACATTTATAAATGCCTCCAGAAGGAAGGAGATACTGAGGACAGGAACAAAAGCCATATACACAAAAAGGGAGGAAGAAAGGAAGGAAGGAAGGAAGACGGAGAGGGGGAAGGTTGTGGAGAGAAATGGAAAGCTCAATGAGAATTTCTTCCAAATATTATCATACTTGCACACTCAGTCTAAATCATGACACGTGTGTGCATAAGCAGAGGTAATTATAACACTAAGAATGACAAGTTTGATTAATAAATAACATTTTCAGAAAGTTTATAAATTACAAAAAATCCTACTGATGAAGTGTTTCAAATTATATAGCTATGTCAGCATAGTTATCATAGAAACATGATTTCAATGAATCCATACCATAAAATCCTTACTTTTGTACATTAAGCTCTCGAGGAAGGCGGGGTCATCTTCTGGTAAGAAAGGCTGTGAACAGGGTGGGAGGAAGCCTGTCTTCAGGACAAGTGGCTCTAGCCTATAACTCCCTGTTCCATTAAGAAGCTTTTTTCCAAACTGAACTGTTGATCAAACAGACCTAAGAGGTACCCAAAACAAGACAGGCTTATGCCAAAGCTCTTGAATACACACCCCAGGCAGAAGATAAGACCCTATTGCTGAAGATACCATAGACTGCCACCACACAACACCAAAAGAAACTCCTGGATCCAGAAAGGTAACCAGTTCCCAGATAGTAGCCTGTTTATTGCTGGAAGGCATTACATGAGCTGCCAGGGGGAATTGGTCAAGGATATTTGGAGAAAGCTGAAGTCACTGATATACTAGGCCAACCAGTGTGAGAATGCAGAGGACACTGCTTTAAGGCAGGGCCCAGCAGGCCAAGAAATGCTCCTCTGTGCATCAGTGGTGATTAACCTAGGCGGATAATCAATGGCTCTCTGATCGGATAAAAGATCTACTTAGTAGTAATGAACCTTTTTCTGGAACCGGGATCCAAGGCAATTTCTTATGGAGTCCAAGAACCTGGACTCCCAAAGAAAGTCTACACTAAACAGGGGTCTACAGAGAGACTACACCCATTAGAAACTTGCCAAATTAGCAGTGTTTGTCTCATTTAACCTATGCTGATCTCACTCTCTGGTGGATATTCAACCCACCAACAGGACCTGAGTTAATGCCTAACACTCGGGCAGGAGATGAACCACTCCTAACTCATCATCTAGAGCCCAAATAAAACCTTTGAGGAAGTGGTGAGATAGGCAAGAGAGCTACCTCACAGCACGTCAGATAACCTATGAAAGGGTAATGGAGACAAACATGGATGATACCCAACACAGTCCAAAGCAGAAATCCAGAGACTCCTAAGATCTCAGCAGTAAAGCAGACTTAAAACTCACCCACCATGACTCAGGGAACTTAGTGGAAGAGAGGATGGAAAGAATGTAAGAGACATGGTGGGGGAGAATATCCAGAGACATTGCCCCCCTCAACAACAGCATCTCTCACACACACACACACACACACACACACACACACACACACACACAAAGAAAAAACTGGATACTGCTTGTACAATTCATCACCTCGTATCTCATGGACCATTCCAGCAATCCCACTGAGGAGGGCCCTTAGCAGACTGGGAACAAGTAGGAAAATGGGGCTATCATCACAAGACTTCCTCATACAATGTATCTAATTATTAACAATATGTTAAACTAATAAATAAATAATAAAAAAATAAATAAATGTGATTTCAAAATACCTAGTTATACCATGTCATTAATAATTTTCTCAAAATGGTTATGATATTGGTAGAATAGCTTTAAAATTAAATGGACCTTGTGCTTTTGAAATGTCCAGATGATTAGACAATTAGATTGACAACAAGCAAAGAAATAATATATTTTAAACAATTGTCAAAAAGTATCTGTCAAGATCAACTTTCTAAAAAGACACTAACTTGTTTTCTTCTAACAATTTTGAAAGTTTTAGTCTTATATTTTGTTCTTTAATTCATTTTGAGTTAGCTTTTATATTTGAGAAGATACATAAGACTTGATGTATAGAGGTCCGATGTCACTTCTTAGTATGTGGACATTCAACCTTTCCGACACTTTATTATAGACACTGTCTTTTCCCATGGTGAGATCTTGATTACATCAGGGAATGTAAACTGATTATAAGCATGAAGATTACCCCTGTGTTCACTATTCTCTCCCATTGGTCCAATGTTTATCGGTCAATGCTTTATTTCTTTCATGTCTTAGTAATGTTTCAGAACAAATTAGTAGTAATAAAATTTCAATTTTATTAATTTTGCTCAAGATTTCTGGAGGACTATTTGGAGCTTGCCAGAGACAAACTTAACTGCTGATCAGTGAACCAATGAATGTAGCTCTTCTTAGTTTAAACCTATCTTTAAAGAAAAAGTTGAAGTCCCAAATTATATTTAGCTCATGTTAATTTCATTACAAGCCTTTTTAAATTAATGTGGCCATGTATGTTCTTGGCCAAGACAAATAATTTTGAGAAGTTAAAAGGAAGCTATTATTACAGCATGGCAGGTATAAATTAGATTCCAGTATATGAGAAATAATATTCATTTATAAAACCGAAATTATATCACCATTAATAAAATGCAGTTTAAAAGAAAAAAGGAAATAAAGAAAGAAGGAAGGAAGGAGAGAAAAAATAGGAAACACACAGTAAAACAATATATAAACTTCACAAGGGTTAATATCCAATAAAATGAAAATAAATTCTATATGTAAGAGCCATGTGAGCATCATTTTGCTTTGATTACATATTGTTTATCAAAGTATCAGTTCTTATTTTTTTAAAGAATATTTTACAGGTTAAGCCAGTAATTATAATCTGATAATAAAATATTTTCTTAATTTTATCTCTTCCTAGAGAATATTCTGTCAAAAGTTATGGGGCTCTTTAAGAAACGAACCAGTTTACTGATTCTGTAAACACATGCTTGGTGGCAGTTGATCTATGGGACATAAATCAGCTTGACTGCCACAATGTAATTGACAACCAGCAACTATTAGGAAAATTCAACCATTAATTTTTATTGAGAAAAGTGTTTTCCTCTTCAATTTTAAAGAAAATGCTACTATGTCTATTTAATTATTATTTCATCAATTTAGCTATTTTACCAATGTATAAAACTTATTCATGGAAACAAATCCATAAATTTTCTATCATTTAAAATTTAGTTATATTATAGTTTTGTGATATACTTTCAAAGATATAAACTTGTAGTTGGATTTATTTTATATATGTTTTTTATTTATTTACTTGCAAGGAGAGGGGAGACAGAGACAGAGAGAGAGAGAGAGAGAGAGAGAGAGAGAGAGAGAGAGAGAGAGAGAGAGAGAGAGAGAGAGAGAACAGTCATGTGGGCATGCTAGGGCCTCTTGCCATTTTGTGCATGTAGTATCACAAGATATTGGGAAATCAAACCTAAGTAATCAGGCTTTGCAAGCAAACATGTATAAACCATGAGCCATCTCTCTAACTCAATAGCTAGTTGTTTATAAGTTTAATTTGTAGAACTTCATACAGATTTAAACATGCATGACATTAATAATATTACTAATTATTAATGCTTGGTTTGTATAGCAAAAAGAATTTTATTTGCATTTATGAAACTAACCTTATGATAAATTGCAGTAGAAATACAAATTGAAAATGGAGGTTATAAAGGAAGGACAGAAAATAGTTTTGTAAATCTGTCTTAGTAAACATGTACTTGTAGAAATATTTACATTAATCAAGCTTTAAGTAGTCACAGGGGGTAAATAATTTAATGAATCAATTATTTCTCCAAATATTAGTTAAAAAGAGAATTACATGCATCTTCAAATTCAAATGTAAATTTCAAGTGACTGCTTCTTTGACTTTCTTGATAAAGGCATTAAATATGAATTGATATGAAATGAAATGCAATAAAATATTGATAAAATAGCTTTAACATTTGAATATAGAAATTAACCCAATTAGGGAGATAGCTTTCACAGAGTAGTGTTGGCGTTTCAAGTAGAAGGACCTAAGTTCAGACCACCAAGGTGTTTCAGTGCTTGACAGAATAGTTCTGTAAAAGAAACACAGTCTGGGCCCCTGTTACTGTCAAGATGTAGTATTTAAATTTAGGAGCAGAAAAACTGAAGATAAGAAAAATTACTTCCTGGGCTGGAGAGATGGCTCAGTGGTTAAGGCACTTGCCTCCAGTGCCTAAGGCCCCCGGTTCAATTCTCCAGGACCCACATAAGCCAGACCTACAAGGTGGTGACCCTGGTATTCCAGGTATTCTCTATCTCTCTCTCCTTGAAAATGAATAAATAAAATATTTTTACAAAAGAAAAATTACTTCCTTGACACCTTGATCAATTTGTTAGCCCCCCAAAAAATGAAGATGCAACAAACTTAAAATGCAAGAAGATGACTTCATACTACAAACTGGTAAGTGCTGGGTTTGGTTTTAGATATATGTAAACAGAGATAATCCAAGAGTGAGCACATCTCTTAACAATCATGATATTGCAAACCTTATTTCATCAGTCCCTAGAAAACTTAGAAGGTATTTTCTTTGTACTCTTTTGTTTTACTTAGGATTTTTAAAAAAAATTTATTTTTGAAGTAAACACAAATATATTTTCTCAAGGTTCTGTGAGAAGGAGGAGAATGGAAGGCAGGAGAAGGAGCAAAGAGGGTCTGAGGAAGGAAAGAGGCAGGAGGAGGGCAGCTCAGGAGGGTCTTTCTTTTCCTTTCCTGCCAGGAACACAGGGTATACACACCTCACGGTCCTCTAGATTTCTGGGACTTCAGGATTGTATTAGTTAGGGTTTTCTAGAAGAAACAGAGTTGATAGAATGGCTATAAAAAAAAGGAATGTATTGGGATAGCTTACGACAGCCCAATAGTAGCAGTCTGTAGGCCCACAGGTAAGGAACCAGTAGCTGTTCAGTCCACGTGGCTGGAGGCCTCAGCAGTCCCAATCCAGCCCAGAAGGCCTGATGGCTCCCTGGGGAGCGGCTGCTCTTCAGTCCACTATGTGAGGCCAAGGAAACTGGGTTCCAATATCCAGGAAGGGTAGGAGAGCAGGATGTGAGTGCAAGTCACCAACCAGCACCAGCAGCCAGGGAGGAAGGAAGAGCGTCTCCTTCCCCTTAAGCTTCCTTATATTAGTCTCCTTCTGGAAGGCCCACCCAGGATTACTATGGATTAGCTCAAATTGACAAATTAACCATCACAAGTCTTCTCCAAAAATCCCAAAAGGAATTTGTCAATCCTTTCTGCAGGCAAACTCAGGGATCCACCCAAGATTGTTATGGATTAGCTCAAATTGACAAACTTAACCATCACAATGATGTTCACAGCTGTCCCCTGCTTTTACTGGGGTCTCCTGGGTCTTGAATGGGTGGGAGTTCGGGAAAGGCCTACAGAGGATCAGTCTTCTCAGGAAGCTTAATTCTCCCCCACAGTCTTCTAGATCCAGGGCAGGACCTGGTTAGAGAATGCAGGCTCATCTTTAGAGATGCTCTGGAGGGTGGCCATCTTCTCCTGAGCTCAGCTCTGCTCCCTGGGCCACAGGTGCCCAGGGTGGATGCTGCAGGCTCATCTTCTGGGATGTGGGGACTTGCCTTCTAGTCCAGAAACTGCCTTGATGGTGGTCCTCAGGCTGTTCCTGCACTTTTAAGCATGCTTGGTATTGTAGTAGGTGGTAAGTTGCTATTAAATGATCAAACTTACATGGTTGATGGACTCAAGGGTTTCACCTGGGTCAAATCCGTGGGTGACAGGATGTCAGTGTCTAGCCCTCTGTGGAGTGACTCAGAGCCTTCAGCTCTTTTGAATGTGCATCCCAGGCTCATCCTGAGACCACAGCGTCACCTTACTCTGAGACATACGGATGCCAAATGAAAAGGAAAGTCAAGTGAAATAAATATTTAGTGAATAAAGAAAGCAAATTAAAAACCAAAATAAAATTCAAAACCTAAATCCAAGCTGGAAAAAACAAACAAACAGAAATGACACACTAAAGACAACCCAAGGAAAACAAACCAGAAAGTAAATTCTAAAGAAACAAAAAAGGAAAGATAAAAAGAAAAAAAAATCAAGAAAGTACACACACACACACACACACACACACACACACACACACACACACACACAA
>PVHP010016324.1:25239-35974 GCA_004024765.1 Zapus hudsonius | reverse complement strand
TCCTCTATGTGGTCAGCTGTGGCTGCCCCTCCCTCCTCTATGTGGTCAGGTGAGGCTGCCCCTCCCCCTTATGTGGTCAGGTGAGGCTGCCCCTCCTTCCTCTATGTGGTCAGCTGCGGCCCCTCCCTCCTCTATGTGGTCAGCTGCGGCTGCCCCTCCCTCCTCTATGTGGTCAGCTGTGGCTGCTCCTCCCTCCTCTATGTGGTCAGGTGAGGCTGCCCCTCCCTCCTCTATGTGGTCAGGTTCAGCAGGCCCTCACATCCTCTTTGGCTTTACCTGATTAACTTAACCTTTCCTTATTAACAGAGTCCAGATAGATTAATGCTCCTAGCCACATCCCTAAATACTCACAGTAAGGACTGTCAGGATATATTTTGTTTTCCTGTGCTAAGTTAAAAAATACCTCTCACAATCACGTTACTCTCCATTTGTGAAGTGTAGGAATTGTGGTGTTCCTTTTTGTCACTATATATTCTATGTTCAGAGTTCTTCAATAAATTTTTTAAACTTAAAGAGGTCAATTATCCATTAGCTATGTTGATACAACAGAGTATGCCTGTAGATTTCTAGGCTGCATGATTTTATTGCTTAAATCACTGTATTTGTGTGTGTGTGTGTGTGTGTGTGTGTGTGTTTGTGTGTGTGTGTGCGCGCCATCTAACTTTTGGGCTCATCATTGAAACTGGCTATTTAAATTTTTTGAGTCGGCATATTTTAGTAATATTCAGAAGCAAATATCATGCAACTTTACTGTACTACTGAATCGGCAAAGATTTCGTTGTCAGCATTTTTAGTAGTTTTTAGTAGTAAATATCATGCAACCTTACTTTTGCTAGAAAGAAAAAAAAGTGAAGTGCTGACTAATGTGAAATCCTTATGCTAGAACTAATTGACATCAGTAATTTCTACAGAGTTTCAGTAGTACCAGTGAAAGTCACTACTGCTAGTCGTGCCAGGCTCTTTCAGTAGAGACACTCCCTTAACAGATGAGAAGCAGCCCTTCCATTTAGGTATTTTAAGTTATGCAAATGAAGACTCCATGGGTGAGGGAACCTCTGAGAGGAGTGCATGCAGTGATATTCTCAGTTATACCAGTGTCCACTCACCTAAAGCCTTTCTTTCTTCTGACAGTGGCACTGGGTAGATATTTGGATAGAATTATAATTCCTGTGTTTCTTTGATCAGCTTTGATAGCAAGCAGGATTCTAAATATCTGTAATTTTTCTTTTAAATTAAGCATTGTTCCCTGGAAATCTAGTAGCTATGCCCCTAATTGGGAATTTCTATTGAAATTGAATGTAGTTGTTAATTTCTATAGTTAATATAGTAACTATTATATTTCTACCTGACCTGAAAATTGCAATACTTGATTCTGCTATTTTCATATATTCTTTAAAATATTTGACTTCCAGCTATGCTGGTCACCATGTAAGACTCAAGCATCAATGAAAGTAAGTGATGGCAGAATCTTGTCCCAGAAAAGCTTACAAATCCTCTGAGATACAGGGTATATCTGTTTCAGTTACATTCTCATTGTTGGGACAAACATTCAGCTAGAAGCAGCTTATTGGAAGAAAGGGTCTTTTCAGGCATATAGATTTCAGGGAAAACACCATCAACGATGGAGGAAGCTGGCTCCTCCAAGACTGTCTCTTAACTGTGAACCCTGTAAACTGAAAAAATGCAAGTTACATACTTCCAACACATTATGACAGAGTAAACATTTCCATTGCAAAACAAAAAAAAAACCCCAAAAATAATAAGGGGAGAATTGATATTAATTAATAACCAACACAAATCTAACATCCAGAATCAGGGACAAAACTCTCTGGATTTCCAATTGGGCAAATGCCATGCCGAGCCAGCAGCTTTCTATGGCAGCCATTCCAGAGTTCTGGTATATCCAAACCACATTTGGGTCTATCCTGAAAACCATGGCCCATCATCATAGTGCCATATAATGGCCTTACTTGCCTTCCATATGGGGATTTCCACTCTGCTTCACTTGCTGAATCTCAGCAGTAGCTTCTGGAATGGGTTCATCTTCATACAGTGGCCTTAATGGGCCTCTACAGAGGGATTTTTAGCCTTATTTCACATAGCTGCATCTCTCTGTGGCTCCAGGAACCAGTATAACCTCATACAATCGCTTTTTTGGTTGACCATACAGGAATTTCAACCTGCTCCACATCACTAAGGAGCTATTTCCAAAAAATAAAACTGTTACACATCCAATGACCCTTTTCCCAACATTTTTCATATTTCATAGTACCAGGTGGGTTACCAAATTTGTTTTTCCAAAAGAAAATAAATCTATTTGTTTTATTGTTAATAATTAGAAACACTGTATGATCAAGTCTTGTGATGGTACCCCCATTTCCCTCCTCCCTGCCCAAACCTGCTGAGGGCCCTCCTCAGTGGGATTGCTGGAATGGTCTATGGGATGGCGGATATGAACTTTACAAGCAGTAGCCAGTTTTTGTATATGTGTATGGGGGGGTTGTTGAGGGGAACAATGTCTCTGGTTATTTCCCCCTACCATGCCTCTTACAATCTTTCTGCCTCCTCTTCCGCAAACTTTCCTGAGTCATGGTAGATGAGTTTTAAGCTTGCTTTACTGTTGAGATCTTAAAAGTCTCTGGATTTCTGCTTTAGACTATTTTGGATGTTCAGTGTCTGTCTCCATTACCCTTTCATAGTTATCTGACTTGCTTGTAGGTAGCTCTATTGCTTATCTCATCACTTCCTCAAAAGTTTTGTTTAGGCCCTAGATGAAGAGTTAGGAGTTGGTTCATCTCTTTGCCTGGTTGTCAACCATCAAAGGGAAATAAATCTTGGCTTGATCTCCTTCACCAGTCTTTCTTCAAGGTACCTCCTTTCAAAATAATTTGCATTCTTACCAGCTTGAATCTTATATGGGTGGGTTTCATTCTCTTACATCTTTTCCATTGTCCAAGTGTAAAGCAGTTGGTCTATCCTTAATAGTGGTAATCAACTTAACAATTGCAGCTTCAATAACCTGAAACTAGTGTCTGTAACTTGAAATTTGCTTGAGTTTTTCCTGTGATACACTGTGTATCTCTCATATCTTACTATTATATACTTTCCACCAAGCACACCAGTCCATTACTTTTAAGTTCATCTCATTCAAATTCTCAGGGCACAAAGAATGCAGCTAGCTGTTATGCCAGTGTCTCATTTCCAACAGTTTTGTCCTTCCCCTTTGAAAGTTCATAATCCAAGCCTCCGTAGTCCACAATTCTCTCTGCATTTAGATTTTAAAACTTTAACCATAAAGCTCTACTTGTAACACTACAAGCCTTCTGTAGTCCAAAGTATGAAATCCTTGTACATTTATCCCACACACATTCCAAAAGTCTAAAAACCACATTATCAGATTCATTAACACAACAACCCCTTTTCTGGTACCAATTTTTCTGATGTAGTTACCTTTGCATTGTTGGGAGAAACATTTAACCAGAATCTGCCTGTTGACAGAACTTTTTTTCAGGCTTACAAATTCAAAGGGAAACACCATCAATGGTGGAGGAAGCTAGTTCACTTCAGCATCAACCACAGAGAGAGAAGAGAAAACAAAAAGAAAATCACCCGCTAGCGCCAACATGCATATCTGAAATCTTGGTCTCTAAACACTTTAGGCTGGACTGAAGATCTGCCTACGCCCAGCGACATGCCTCCTCTGGCAGGCTGCTATAGACTTAAGTAGCAAGCTCAATCTTAATCAGAAATCCCTGAGGCTATAAGAGACATACATTAACATTCAAACCACCACAGTATCTATTATTTTTTTTCTCAGCCTTGGGCTTGCTTATGATGTTTTGCTTTGTTCTTGAAACTCTATAATGAAATGATAAACAACCCAATTAAAAATGGGTAAAGGTCAGAATTGATAATTCTCTAAAGCAGATATAAAATGGCTAACGAGCGCAAGAAGGTAAGTATATTAGCTGTCAGGGATATGCAAATTGAAACCACAGAGAGACACTACTATAGTGGTAATAAAGAGCACAGATCATAACAATGGTTGGAGAGGATGTAATGTAGAGAAATTGGAACCTTCCTACACTGTTAGAATAAAAAAAAGGGACAGCCATTTTGCAAGACAGTAACTAATTGAACCTTAGATTTGCCATATAACTCAGCATTTGTACACATATGCCTGAAGAAAGTGAAAACACATGTGCATACAAAAATGTATACATATATGTATATGATCATAGCAAGTAAACCTTCAAAACATTATGCTAAGTGGAAGAGGCCATTTACAAAAGGACATGTGTTTTAAGATTATATTTACACAAAATATTCTGCATAGGCAAATATACACTAATAGGTTTGATACTTATATAACATTCCCTTAAATCAAATAAGTACAGGTAGGTCTAGTGTGTAGGGGGAATTGGTGGTATGCAATTTCTTTTCAGAATGAAAATGATACATGGTAATTATACAACCGTGTGAATACACATGGAAAAGTAATAAAAATAGACTTATTAAGAAAAAGAAAGGCACTCTTAAGCATGGGAGTGGGCTAGTGAGCTGGGGAAAGGCATATGTTCAGATGTTTTTTGGCCAGTCGTCAAGAGTTCCATGACCCTTTATAAAATTATTTACAGAGCTTCTCTCTCTCCTATGTTTCTGTGTTAGCTGGCTTTTCTTGTGTGCTCTACTATTACATGTAGCCGGTGAAAGGAATGGTTTCCAGTCCTTTGCAAGCTGGCTTCTTATGTTAATGTCTTGGGACTGGGTTTTGTTTTCTCTGCCAATTAGAGAGTTAAAATCAAGAAAGAGTTTAAACGAGCAAAGTTTATTTATTTATTTATTTATTTATTTAAGAGGTGAAGGCCACAAAGAGAACACAGACTCCTCATGGAAGAGCTGATGCTCCAATGGGACCCCAGCTTTTACTGACTAAGAGAAGCCCTCCCCTCCTCAGCCCATGATAGATCAGCTTGAACAAGGAAGGCAGCTCTGGTTGGTCCATGATGCATCCAGCACAGTGAGGTCCAAGAAAGCCTATCAAACAGCTTGGTGGGAAAATTCACTTAGGGGAAAAGAAATAGGAAGTAAATCTCTGTCTTTGCCATCTTCATCTTATGGTCCTCTAGAATTTAGCCACCTCCCAAAGGCACTTTTCACTTTCCTTCATTACTTTTGATGATCTCTCCATGTCCTATTCTGCCACAATTGAATTGTCTGCTCGAAGTGGATGAATTATGCATATGTGTGTTTATAAATTTTGTTCTAGTTAAGTGGTTAAAAACTACAAGTCTCTTAATTCCTCTTTGGTTCACTGTGTGTATTTAGATTATTTCCCAAACCAAGCTAACTCTAACTTTGGTTCACAGTCGTTTTGGGCCTTGATATCATTGCAGTGGCCTCTGTGTCTACATCTACTATTGAATTTTTGCTGTTTTTTAGTTCATCTGTGTTAGCCAGGGTAGTTATATTTTGACTGTATATACAGTTGTAGCCTCTTGAATCTTGAATCTTGTTTTTTATGGTTTTAGGTATCTTTGTTTGGCTGTGGTTTGGAAATGTGAAGTGGAAAATCTCAGAAATAACTATTCATAATTCAAATAAATTTTGCTATAATATATTGTTATAATTATTTTATTACTGTGTCTATGCATTTTTATCATAGGTACATATGAACAGTGAAAAAACAGTATATATAGAATATGATTTGGTTCTCTTCTGCCTTTTTGAGATACATGAAAAGTCTTGGAATGTGTCCCTTGTGGGAGAAGGGAGATACTACTGGAGATTGTATTAGTGCTGAAGCAGTAGAGGTTGACACTTCCCTGTTCAAAGCACAAAGTGATAAAACACTGGAAAAGGGTATTTATGCAGTGTGACCAGTTTGGGAATAGAGAAAAAGAGATCCAGTGACTCCCACTCCAATCCATGTTCAGATAATTTTGACAAGACGCTTACATTTATGTGGCAGGCCAGATGTGTGCACAGCGGAGCAGTCCTGGTCTAGGAGTGGTCCTGCCCACCATTGCCTCTTACTGCCTTCACTAACTTCAAGTACCATGTTGAATAGGATGGGAGAGAGTGGACATGTTTTTCTTGTTCCTGATCTTAGAGCGAATGTTTTAGCTTTTCTAGAATGATGGTTTGTTAATACAGCCATTATTATTACTAGTATTGATTTTGTCAGATTCTCACATTTTTTCTGTCCTTGAGTCCATTTATGTGATTAATTAAATATACTGACTTGTGTGTGTTGAACCATTCTTGCATCTCCAGAATGAAGTAACTTAATCATGGGTGTCATCTTGAACTTGGTTTGTAAGTATTTTAAATTGAGAATTTTTATGTTATTATGTTCTGATAGACATCATAAACTGATGATGAATTATGTTCATCAGTCAGATTGCTTTATAGTCTGTTCTCCCCTCCCTTCCTCTGTCTCTGTCTCTGTCTCTGTCTCCTGATTTTTGGATCAATGCAATGCTGGCTTCAAGAGTTTGGAATAGGTCCTTCCTTTTCTATTTTGTAAATAATTCAAGAAGTACTGTTTGTTGTTCTTTTTTAAAAGTCTGGTAAACTTGTACTGTATATCCATTGGGACCTGGACTTTTTTCAGTCAGGAGATTTTTGTTTTGGGTGTGCATGTGTGCACAGGCTTGCTCTTCATGTGTGAGTATGGCTGTGTGCAAGCCATGGTGTTGGTGTGAGACTAGAGTGCTTCTTTGGGGCCTTTGTCCTGTCTTTTGTTTTTAAAAATAATTTTTATTGGAACTTTAATATGTGAGCATACGGAAAATTGGTCATCTTTCTTTCAGATTATCCTCTTTTGTACCCCCTCCTGTGCCTCCATTCCATCAAAGACCCTCTTCCCTGGGGATATCAGTGACGCCTGTGGGGTTGTGAATGTACCAGTTGGTTCCTTTCTTTCCAACTTCTTTTAGAGAAAGGGTCTCTCTTGTTTTGCCAATGTGTGCATGCCAGTCTAGCTGGCCCACAAGCTTCTAGATTCACCTGGCTTTGCTTTCCATTGCCAGAGGTGTGCTGGGATCTATATACCACTTTGCCTCTCTGGGTTTATGTGTGGTGCTGGGGAATTGACAGGCTTTCAAGCAAGTACCTTTAACTGCTCAACCATATCCCCAGCCCTCTAAAGATTATTGTTTTATTACAACATTAGATACTGATTTCTATGGATGGCTTTGTATAATCAGTGAAATTAAATTAGAAGGAAAATTAATTTCATATACTGCCTAAGGTAACAAAAATTGAAACAAATACTTATGTAAATACCATATTTTCACTTGGTTTAAAAGACAAAGATATCACTAATGTAATTCCAGACTTATTTTCTTTTATTATGGTGGCTTTTGTCTTACATTTGTTTGAACAATGGTGACTAGTTTTATATTTTTGCTACTACGCAAGTATATTAGTGTAACAAAAATATGCACACTATGAGTGTTTGCACAAACAAATAAGCATGTGGTCATTCTTGACATACCCTCAAAAGCCACAGACTTTTTTATTTCCTTAAAAAAAAGGGCAAGTAATAAGTCAATAGTTTTGAGCAGTTCTGTGAAAGGTTTCCTAAGTGGTTTTGTTCTTTTTATTTTGCCTCAGTTCCACATGGGACTCCAGGTACAGAAAACATGAAAATCATTTCATAAGAAAAACAACAAACACAATTAGCCTCTCACAGCACAAAAGCTGTTTTGTTATTTAGCTGCCATATTTGGTTTCTTGGGTGTGAATGGATGTTCATTATATTTGTTGGGCTGAGAAGATTTATTTTAATGCTCCAGAGTATGCAAGGTAATGATTTCAGCCCAGATTTCTTATATCACTTTAAAAGAAACTATTGGACAATTTGGATATCAGACAGTTTATTTCCAAAGTCATTTTATGGTCTTGAAATTGTTCTGGGTAATGTTTTGTTGGAATTTGCACATTGTCAGTTCTCGTTATTCTAAATCACTTTTGAATTTTTTTTTATTCTCTTGAAGAAAGTATCCAATTAAAGTCAACAGAATGTATAACCTTTAAATTTCCTGACTGTTTGTAAACCATTTGGATAACTTGATGTTTGGGTTAAACCAGAAAAGTGATCTTTTAAAAAGGGAGAACTTTGTAAGTGACTTCATATTCTGTTACATAGCATTTTATGATATTTGTATTTAGTAAATGTATTCTCTTAGTATTTATAATTCTCCAAAGTAACTTGTAGAAAAGTAAAAAATGAGTTTATGATCTCAATGTTATGGTTATTTTTTATTACATACTTTATTACTATTTTGATAGATGGTACAAATATGTATGAATCAATCGGCACCAAAGTAAATGGGTATATTTTGTTTTGTTTCTGAGTGGTTAATCAGAATTTCTCAACTTTTTTTTCTCTCTGTATTCAGTATAATACACTAGCTACATTCTGTAATTGTGAGATCTCTCATGAGGAAACAAAGAAATCCATTGCTTAGTAACAAATTATCAGGAAAGGCAGATATAAATAACACAAATACTGTTTAGACTATGTGACAACCTTTTTTGGTAATGGGAATTATGTTTCCTTCAGTTTATTGCACGGTTTCATTAGTCTACATTATTCTGAGATAGTGCATGCCCTCAAACTGTATGTTTTACTCTCTTTAAGGCCCAGGGTTCAAAAATTATTAGTTCAGTACAACTCATGGACTGATTATTTTTGTTTATTTGATTTCAGCAGTGGAGTTTCTTTTTGGATATTCACTTGTTTTAAATCTCTCTTCTTACTTATAGATTGCTATATTGTGCTGGAGTATGAGAAACGTTAGTCTCCTCCCCTGTTTGCTTCTTAACCATGCAGCTGGTACCATACAATGTAAACCTCATTCATTTCTTGATTTAAAAAATAAAAAATGTTAAACTCATTTCAGGATCCGGGAAAAGGGCTCAGTGATTAAAGGCATTTGCTTACAAAGCCTGATGCCCTGGGTTCGATTCCCCAGTACCCACTTGAAGCCAGATTCACAAAGTGTTGCATGTGTCTTGAGTTCATTTGCAGTGGCTAGAGGCCCTGTTGCGCCTGTACTCTTCCTCTCTTTGCCTGCCTCATTGTCTCTGCTTCTCTCTCCAAAAAATTAAAAAATATATTTTTTAAAAAAACCTCTTTTCAGTAAACATATAATATACATTTAAAAGCCAAAAAAATATTCTAGAAGAAATGAAATGTCTACCATTTTCTTTGCCTGGAAGACTTAAATATCACTAAGATGCCCTTTAGTAAAAAAAATTGTTTATGAATTTAATGAATCTTTATATATATAAATCACATTTTCTTTTAATTTTGTTCTTGGAAAGCTGACTGTAGAATATATTTGGATGGTTGGAAAGGCAAGAATATTCAGTGAAATCCTAAAAATGGAGAGAAAAACATTCTACCAGACATTAAGATATAATATAAAACTCCTTTATAAAAAGACTGTGTCCAATTGCATAGGACATAAATCCAGATATAGACTTAAATACTTTGGGAAATTTAGTTTACAGTAAATTGGAATTTGAAGTCAGTTGAAATGGGTAGATTTTTTATATGAGTGCTATAAAAATTTGATATCTGTATGGAAAAAATTAAATTTAGATTAATTCTTGACACCATCTACGATTATAAATTTTTAAATGGGTCAGAGATTTTTAAATAGTATATAGTTATTCACATTCCATAAATGTATGGACACATACCTCTATATCCTGGCAACAGGCAAAACTTATGTTTTTAACTGAAATTCATAGGCTCTAAGGGAGAAGAGAATGAAAAATTTGATTTATTCCTTAAGAGGCTAGAAAATCTACACCATAAACAGCATAAACAGAGTAAACTGGGGGAGATGCTTGCCAGCTTTCATAGACACCATGCAGCGATGTTATCATATATAAGTGAAACTTATAAATCATCAAATGTGTGACATTGTGTATGAGGCACAGCGCTGTAGGAAACACAATGATATAACTTGTTTGAAGAGAACTTCCAATTTCACTAATTTTCCTCTTTTGGCTCCTCAATTTCCACTTTAACTAATTTTCCTCTTTGGCTCCTCAACCCTAGTTTTAGGAATGTATGTCTAATGTACCCTGGAAACAATGAAAAAAAAAAAAGCCCCACTAAATAAGGTTACTTAATGTAGCATTATTTTAAATTGTTAAATTCTAAATTTTACTTAGAATTTGTTACTTTTTCCCCCTAAGAAGATTTATATTCAGTATTCTTTTGGCTAGAATACTACTCAGCTGGAATGTTTGTGGGTTTCTTTTTTTTCTGTTCTACAAATGAATACTGGCTGCTTAAATCCCAATTTAGTCTTATTAAAATCTCATGATCTAAAGACCTCGTATTGAATTTATTTCCCAGAGATACTGTCATTCTAAATTTAATTGTGGGTAAGGAACAAATAAAGGTGTTATTTTTAGTATATTTTCCCCAACAAGCATCTGTCTTGGTAATCTAAATAGTTTATTCTAATGGTTTAAAATTTTATCAGCAACCACTTTATGGGTTGGATCTAAATTAGGATGCTATTGCTCACTCAAGTTTCTTTGGTTTTCTTCCATTTTGAAACACGAAGGGAGGTGACTGTCACAGTTGTGAAGCATACGTTGAGTTTTCTTGTGGTGAAAACGTCCTAATTTGACTCTCGTGTTCACACACACACACACACACACACACACACACACACACACACACACACACACACACACACAC
>PVHP010016324.1:0-25139 GCA_004024765.1 Zapus hudsonius | reverse complement strand
TGATATGTAGTGGCAGCTGTGCATCATGACGTCATTGTAGAAACCGACCTAGGGTAAAAGTGATCTTTCCGTTTGATTCCATTTAACTGCATGTGAGTCTATAATCAAAGTGATTTCATGTTTTTTTCCCATATTTTCTAGTTTGTGCTTTTTTTGGTCATGTATAGGGTGTGTGGATGTGGGGTGTGTGTGTGTGTGTGTGTTCCATGTGTGCTGTGCACATACATGTGGAGGCCAGAGGAGAATATCAGCTGTCTTCTTTTCGCTCCTTTGCCTCTTCCCTTTCAATTGCTTATGCTTTCATAATTTTTTTCCAGTCAGCCAGTTTCATCAATTCTCTGGCTCCCCCCCCCTCAGAACTGTGTTACAGATGTGTATGGCTACAGCCACTGTTGATGTGGGTGCTGGGGAATTGAGCTGGGCTCATCTCTGGCCCTTATGCTTGTGTAACAGTTGCTCTTGCCTGCTGAGCCCCATCATTTCCTGGTTTTTAGCTTTGAGAGTTTTAAAAATCATAATTGGAAGTGACTGTTTAAGAACTGTTGTGGTTTAGTAAAGTTTCATTTAGGTACAAATACTGTTGAAAAATCCTAAATCTCTGAAGGCCTTTTAACTGGAAGAATATTAGAAATTAGCCTCATGGAAGCTGCTTCAGAACTTCTCTGCAAACCTGCACTTGGCATTGGAGATAGAAGCCTCTCGCCTTATTTCTTTTTAACCATCCCCATTACAGATGAAGGTGCGGACCCTGAAGGGCTAGTCTATGCCCCCTCCCAAAGTTCTGCTGTTTTACCACAGCAATGGTAGATTTTTGTCACCTTTTTTGTATGTTCTCACTTTATATGCTTATATTCTCCATTATTAAGAATGTTTCCTCTTCCACTGCTTTCATTCTCTCTGGTTGCTATAAGAATATTAAAAATATAAAAGTAAATAATCTTTTCTAGTATATTTTTAGGTGGTGTCTTTGATATGATTTCGAAATTCCTACTATTCCTTAATGATTTGATTTAACACTTTGCCTTATGTATTTGTTCTACTATGCCTTTTTGTTTTTGCTGCATTTTAAAGAAGTATCTCTTAATATAATGGAATGCACAGAGCAATCTGGCAGTTGGTAAGAGGTATCCTAGCAACTGTTGGAAATGCACAAGCCTTGGGGTAAAGTTAAGAGCCATTCCTGTGAAGTCAAATGCCTGGGTTTGACGTCTGTTCCATTGTGACCTTGCAAAACTTTCCCAAACCCTTGTGCTTTGTTACCTTGTTTGTTCTGTGTGGTTGATGATGATGTTTACTTGGTAAGTTCACAGTATTAAATGCACCTATACACATAAAGTGACTGTTATTCAGTAAACATGAACTGCCCTATTTATTTAAATGCTATGGTTTTGGTTTGACTCATTAGATTTCACATGGTCCAGAGGAGAATGAGGAAGGTTGAAAGTAACAATATGGTATAGGGTTACTTACAGAAGGAACACTTGTTTATGTCAAGGGCTGTTGGGTAAATAAAGATCTGTTTTTTCTCTTGAACGTTAAAACATTGGTTAGTCCTTCCTTGTTGCGAGCCTACTATAATTCTGTGTTAGAGTGTGGTAACTCTAAATAGAAAAGTAAGATGTACGAAAGTTCTTGCTAGTGTTTTGCTTGCATACTGTTGGGAGGAAATAGACAATTGATAACAAATAAATAAATTGTAGTGTATATTAGATTAGTATTTTTCAGGTGTGGGGTAATCAGGTAAGTGATGTTTAGGGGGGTGAAAAACATCAGTGAAGGCAAAGTGTTATTTAAAAATATGTATTCATTTATTTAATTATTTGTTTATTTAATTAATATGAAGGAGGAAGGGAGATAGTGATAGTACATTCCAGAATGGGTATACCAGGCCATCCTGCTACTGCAGACAACTCCAGACACATATGTCGCTTTGTCTGGCTTTACTTTGGTACTAGAGTCAAACCTTGACTGTCAGGCAGTCATACTTTGCAAGCAAGTTCCTTTAACCACTGGGTCATCTCTCCAGCCTCAAAGTATAATGTTTGATAAGTTCTGAGTAGGCTTTGTTGAGCAAGTGCCAACATCAAGGAATGAAAGAGAATAATCATGGATGTTTCTGGAAGGTGACAGCACTGTGCCAAGGTCCGGAGGCAGCAGGTATTCTGACACATCTGAGGATCTGCAGGTAGACAGTTTGGCTGGAGCAGAAATGAATATGGATTGGTGTGGTTGAGGAGCCTGCCAGAAAGGTGGTACACAAATCTGTTGGCAAAACTTTTGGTTTAAACAGTTACAACAGTGGGATGTCCCCAAGATCCCAAGATGTCAATAGTTTGAGGACAAAGGCATGGCTCCACACACTGTCACTCTCGGCCACGTGAGGAGTCCCCTTAATAGTTTAGGGACCTTAGTTTAGGCAAACCTAGGATTCATGGCTTTGGTACAAAAAAATAATTTCAGACTTAACTAATATGAAACAGAGTTAAAGATTTCATTAAAGATATTTTAATATGAGTTTAAGCATGAGGGTTAAGGGAGAAAAAAAGGGCCTTGGGGCAGAAAGCAGTACACACCCCAGAATATGGTGTGGGTTTTTCTGTAATATTGTAGCCCAAAGTAAGAGATACCCAGGCATACATATGGGTTTCTCTAGAGGATTCTCATAGGTAAAAAATAAGACAGAACCAAGTGTTCCTGAGGTGGGAAGACTGTTGAAGCAGGAAAGAAAGTTAGCAGGAAAAACAATGAGCTGAGTGTTGTGTATTAGAGCAACTTTAAAATGTAAAACTTTAGTTCAATTTAGTTCAGAGTGTAGTCTCATATATAACCTTCCCAGTATTGAGGGAATGGGTAGCTGGTGTATTTTTTCTTTTTTGTCTTTATTATCCAAAATTACGTACATTATATGAACAAATCTTATGATGGTAGCCCCATTACACTCCTCCCTGTCCCCAACCCACTGGGGACCCTCCTCATGGGTGTACTGGATCAGTCCCTGAGGGTAGGGGGTTATAAATAGCACAGCAGGTAGCTAGGTTCCCCCCCCCTTGTGTGTTGTTTCTGAGGGGGGCAATGTGTCTGGATAGTCTCCCCCAGAGACAAAAGAGAACACCTGGATCCTCTCTCTTTTTTTTTTGTTAGTGTGCATGTGGGGTGTGTGTGTGTGTGTGTGTGTGAGCAAGTGTGTGCACGTGGAAGTGAGAGGAAAACTTCAGGTGACATTTTCCATGAGCCCCATCTGCCTTCTTTTGAGGCAGTGTCTCTCGTTTGCCTGTTACTTGGCAAGTAGCCCCAGGGATCATCCTGTCTCCACATTCTCAATGCTGGAATTACAAGTGCACCCCACCATGCCTAGCATTCTTTTTCCATGGGCTCTGAGATAGACTCAGGTCTTCACATTTGTGAAGCAAGTACTGATGGAACTCTCTCCCCTGCCCTGAGTGAAGTTCTTTCTCAATTTGCTTGATCTGCCATACTGTTGCTGTTCCTGGCAGAGTGTGCAGCTGGTCCCCTGTAGCTCCAGTCAACTTTACCTCCCCTCCTGTTCCTCTGGTGTGCTTTCCTCCTCTGGGTCTGTACCCAGGTGTGTTCTCTGATGTCAGTGCTCCCTGTGCTTCCTATTAAGACTAGCCTGGAAAGAAAGTTCAGTCAGTATAGTTCTCTTGCTTTCTGCTGATCTGCCCTTGGCAACTTGTAAAGGCTTTGACTTCAGGCAAGGTTGGGAATCAGTGTCTTTTCAGAGGGGAGCAAGGACTAAGAGGCTAGAGTCTTGTTCTCAGTGAGACCTTCACTAATCTAAGGGACTCCTCCTCTCTAAGCAGGAAAGTGACTCAGTGCCAAACAGTCTCCTTGTCCTCCTGTCAGAAGTGAAAGGAGCGGACTCTCTCCTGTTAGCCTGTTAGTCCTGTTTGGATATGCCTTATGTTAAAGTCCCACTATACTCAGTTCATAAGCATTTGCTAATATGAGGCATGTTCCAAGAAAACCAGCATTTTCTAAATTTGATAGCCTACCTATCTTGCTCCATAAATACCATCTTGCATGATAGATGAGTACTACATGGTTCATTCTCTTTTAATTGTTTTTTAAAATTATAAGCAAATAATGTGTTGGTATCCCCAATTCCTCGATTTCCCTCCTCCCTGTTCCCAGTTAGCTGGGTATCCTCCTCCGTGGGCAAACTGGATCAGTTCAATCTTTCTGCCCCCTCTTCTGCTCAGTTCCCTGAGTCATGGTGGGTGAGTGTTAAGGCTTCTTTATTGTTGAGGTCTTAGGGGCCTCTGTACTTCTGCTTTAGGTTGTGTTAAAGATTGTTGGAGTCTGTCTCACTGGCTTATCCTATGTTGACTGATTGGCTGTGGTTATAGGTCTCTTTCTTATCCCACCACTCTCTGCGGGGTTTCATTTGGGACCTACATGATAGGCCTGGGGTGGCTCATCTCTTGCCAGGATGTCAGCTATCAGCCTGTGGCTCGTTGGTAGGGTTGGAAAGGCCACAGCTCTCTCACTGCCTTCTGAAAAAATACAAACAGAATCTCCATCAGAGAGTGAGATCAGTCAGTGTAGGTTAACTGAAATACACATTTCTGAATTGGCTAGATTCTGTTGTAAGTAGCCTCTTCGTAATTTGTAGCTTGTAAAGTGAATTTCTCTTTGGGGGCCCAAGATTTTGATTCCCAGTGTATTTCATCCTGAGTCCCAATTCCAGTTAAGGGCTCCTTGTCACTGAGTGGATTAATTGGACAAATTAAAAGCTATTGATTACCTCCCCTAGGCTTTGGCGCCTCCATTGCACAAGTGATCACTTCTTGGTTTACAGCTCTCTCCCAGAAGGAAGTGTGTTCAGCCTATTCATAGTGGCAGATTTTGTTTCATATTAGTGGTCTCTGTCTTCTCCAACTATTACTGACCAATTTCCCCTGGCAATTTATGCAGTTCCTTCCAGCACTGCACCAACTACCATCTGGGGCCTGGTCACCATTCTGGACCTTGCAGAGTCTCTCGGTGCTGATAGACGGCTTTCTGTGGTTTCTTCAGCAGCAGGATCTTACGTTAGGCCTGGGGTGGGTATTCAAGAGCTTTGACAGAATCCTGTCTTGTTTTTGGGACCTCATGGGTCTCTTTGGTCAACAGTTCAGTGAGGGAAGGAGCCAATGACTTGGGACCAGGAGTTGTGGGTCTGATCAATTTTCATGGGGTTCGACTGTCTTCCCTTCTATTCATGTCCCCTCTTTCTTTATGGCACCAAATTCTATGTGATTAATCCCAAACAGCATCCTTAATTATTACTGTAACCTCTGCTCAGACTAATGTTTGAAGTGAATAGAACAGCACAGTCAGAGAGGTAAAATGAAAGCACCCAGTCATGTAAAAAAGTTTAAGCACAGCATACATAGATTCAACAGAAAGTCTGTGAAGGTAGTATGCGGCCAACGTGGTATGTCCAAAGAGCTGTGTGGTTCATTACTTTGGTTGATACCATTTTTCTGTTTATGTTTCTCCTTTGTCCCCTTAGCCCTTGGTCCTTATTTATAATTCATTCTTCTCTGGATAGATTGGTTGTGCTGCCCACCGTCCTTGTCCTCAACACCATGATAGATGCAGAATCAGGAGTCTTTCCTGGCAGATGAATGACTCAAGCCCAGCTAATGGGCTGCTTATTTCCAAAGCCTGCATCCTGAATGAGCAGATGTTGAGGTGCGGACTTCATCACAGCTGGGGCTGCATGTGAACCGTGCTCTTCCATGGTAACTTTTGTCAGTGGTTTCAAAACTAAACTGGGACAGGGTGGCCTTGTACCTGCTGAAATACACCACTGTTCATATTCACAACTTCACATTGTTCCTTTTTCTGGCCCTTGGGTCGCTGATTCATACAGCTATGGACAGCAAAAATTGAAAGAATCTATATGAGGATTTGAATTTGGAATTGGAGTTCCTGACCCACTGCCATCCTTTCCCACTTAGATCTTTCCCTGTTTGTTCTTAGAATTAGGGCCCCTCCTGATTGTAAACACAGTTAACTCTTTGCTTGGAAATACAGTCACTTTCTTGCCTAGGAAAGGTACCCTAGAAGTAACTACAAATTGCCATCTTGTTCAGACCCATTGTATTCTTTTAAGTCTTTAATTACAACTAGATCTGAACATGTTTTGTTAGAACTTAGAAAGGCCAGGACTGGAGAGATGGCTCAGCAGTTAAAGGCACTTACTTTCAAAGCCTGATAGCCCAAGGCCAAATCCCCAGTACCCATGTAAAGCCAGTTGCAGAGTGGCATATGTATCTAGAGTTTGTTTTCATTTAAAGGAGGCCATGGCATGCCTGTACTCATTCTTCCTCTGTCTGCTTCTTAATCTCTGTCTCTCTCTCAAATAATGTGTACATATATATGCATATATACATATATATATATATATACACACACACAGAGATATTTTAAAAGGCCAGTCTTGAAGGTTTACCCTCCTAGGAAACCAGAGAACTTTCTCTCTTTAAGACATTTTAACCAAGTATTTAGGAATATATGTTTGAACTGCTTGATTCTATCAATATGTATCAATGATGTAGCTTGCTCACCTAATCTGTGGGGTGTAATTTTCTCTTTAACAGAAGCCTATATCAAATGGCAATATACAGTAAATGAAGTTATATTGTCAATGACTGTCATAATTTAAAGAAAAGTGTTGAAACATTTCAAGAACTAGGATGAATATATCCACCTTCCTTTTCAACAGTTGTGTTCTCTTAGAGAGTCAAAAAGAACCTTCCCTCCTTCCACAGCTTGAATCAATGCCTTACACGTGAGCTGTGCACCCTTGTAGAGATGATGGTGGGAATGCTTCTGTGGGAGAATTGGGAGATGATGCTGAGGAACCCTCAGAACATCTTGTTGGCTCGAGGTATCTAGAAATGGCAGGATTCATCATACCTGGGGGATTGACTCAGGATTGACATACCCCTAAGGTAGTGCATGGAATGTGTGTGATGTGCCTGACAGGTGAAAGGAATCTTCTCCTTAGCTTGCTTTATCAGAGCTGTCTCATTCTGCTTCACCAATGGAGCTTTCTCCATTACTCATTCTCTTGCCAAGGGCACATGCGGTGAACTTTTACACAACAGTTTTCACCCATCTTTATTACGTGATTTGGACATGATTTATTGATTTTAGACTATTCTGTTTTCATGTCACTTGTGTAAAACATAGTTAAAATGAACTGTAATTTTGATTTCAGTTTATTCTGCTAAAATTTCATTTAAAAATACTTAGTTTAGAGACAGAATAAGAATATGAATATCCCAGGGCCTTTAGCCACTGCAGAGGAACTCCAGATGCATGCACCATGTTGTGCATCTGGCTTTACATGGGCCCTAGGAAATGGAGCCTGAGTTTAGGCAAGTTCCTTAATCACTGAGCTATCTCTCCAGTCCTAAAATTTTATTTTTAAAAAGACTATGAAGAATCATTCAGTGCTTCTTTAAATTGTCATGATTCTGTAAAGGATTTACACTTCTTATGGTGGGAGTTGGGGAATACTTAGATCTACCACTACTAATATTGGAAATCAACTTTATTTGTGCATGTGTATGTGATGTGCATGCACATTTGTATGCATGTGTTCATGTAAGCCAGAGGTCAGCATTAGTGTCTTACTTGATGATAAAAAGCCGACTGTATAGCATTGTGCTTGTCTGTTACCCTAATGCACCTATGGTTATGGGAGGTGGTCTCAGGAGAATAGCAAAGCTCCTTACTAGTAGCAAACAGCAAGAGAATCTTTCTCACACAGGGTGGGAGTTGAGGACCCCCCGAAGTTATCTTCTGATCTCTGTACTCCTGCCTGCCATGGCACACATGCCCTCTTCCTCCCTCCCCCATATACACACATACATGAACAAATAGTTTTAAGAAATCTTAAATGCAAAAACACACATAGGAGATAGTCAGCTGTATTTAAATGAGTCTTAGTTTTTAAAGGTACTAATTAGTGTTGCATTATTAGTGTGTCTGCCTCATAATTCTGTGTAAACTTTTCATATCAAATAATGGCTATTGATTTTGTCTCCACTCCAAACACTGTAAGGTAACTTATCTTCTTTGACTTTCTGTACCCTAAACATCACTTAGATGGACATAATAACACCTCATAAGTTTACTGTGTTTAGTATTATATTAAAGAATCTGATATGCTTTTCCTACCATGTGGCACTAGGTGTCCCTTGTTTGAGGATACAAGTAATATTTGTTATTTAAGAGTTTTACCTTGCATGTTTCAGTTGATGATTGCTGACCGTGAATTTCCTACTTTGAGAAGTACCAAATATTCAAGATGAAAAGGTCATTTGAAAGGTGGTATTGTATAATAGCAATAGCATAGCTGAAACAAGATGTTTTTAGAATAGAAAACAGTTTTATGAAATATTTTTAGAAGTCTAATGGAAAGTACATAATAAATTTAATGTAGTGGAATATCATTAGTCCAGAGATGGGAAATCATCACAGTTCTTGACTGTAGGCTCTTTACTGCTTTATATTTTAAGGCAGTCTTGAATAAAAGTATTAAAACAAATCCCTGGAACAATCATTGGCTAGATATCTTGTGTGCTAGTTTGCACAGGCTATGTACATACATAGAGAAATGTGTGCATTTGTGCTTGAAGCTGAACTGTCTCTTGACATGTTTAAGTGTGTTTGATTTTCCCATTCTTTTTACACACCAGCTCATTGTCCATTGAATTTTTTGATCACCTCTAAAGTTCTGGTTTAAGGAAATAAAAAGGAAAATATGTAAACAGTCTGATTTAACATTTCCTCACATCTTGAGGTACACAGATGGAAGAGATGTAATTTCCTCTGTATTTCTATTTAAAATTGTTAGCCTGATTTCTATTCAGCATTTTCCAAAATAGCAAATGCAAGAACATACAAAAAGAAATTAGCTATGCCTTCTTATTTGAAGAGTAAAATTAATCAAATAAAATTCTTTGAATGTGATTTTTATGTACTAGGTGTAGAGTGTGAAAAGTGGGCAACTTAGTATTTCATTAAGAATCCTTAGTCTCCAGAAACCTACGATTCTCGACACAAAAACCCCTAAGCTCACAACATTAAAGCATCCTTAATACTCACCCACAACGACTCAGGGAACTGAGTGGAAGAGGGGGTGGAAAGATTGTGAGAGCTGTGGTGGGGGAGATTATCAGAGGCATGGCACCCCTCAGTAACAACATACTTGGGTCAGGAGAACCTGGCTGAATACTAGGCTATCCATGGTCCCCTACCACAAAGACTGATACAGACGGCCCACGGAGGAGGATATCCAGCTGACTGGGGATGGGGAAGTGGGGCAATGAGGAATTGGGGTTAACAACTCATTGTTGGCCCACTAAACAATGTAACTCTTTATGGACAATAAAAAATAAAAAAAAAATAATAAAAGAATCCTTAGTCTCAGAGATTTCAAGACGTATGTGAGACATTCAATTGAGTGGCTGTAAGATACATTTTTGTGTATTTATGGCATGAAAATAGAAAAATCCATATCCTGCTGTTTATTACCTCTAAATTCTTTTTATTGTGGAAGGAGAATGACCATTAACCCTGCAGTTCATCATTAAGATCCATTTTATATATTAAAGCTAAAATAAGAGAAGGAACTGTATCTAAAATAAGAGAAGGAAGGTCAAGTTGATTTATAGTATTCCTTACTTTTGGTGTTTAGCGAACTTTTTATTCATTAGATTTCAGTTACATGTAACACTTTCTTGGGAGTGTGATGTTTTATATTGATTGTCAGCTTGGCCAGACCTCATCACCTGTGTGGGATTACTTTAGATTAGGTGAGCCTCTGTCTGAGCATGTTTTGAGGAATTATTTCATTTAGGTTAACCGAGGTGAGAAGACCACCTTAATATGGGCAGCAGTAAAGAAGAGAGCTGTCTGAGCACCAGTACTCATCACCCTGTGTTCACAAAATACATCTGACTATTCTCT
This sequence comes from Zapus hudsonius, assembly GCA_004024765.1. Classification (NCBI taxonomy): domain Eukaryota; kingdom Metazoa; phylum Chordata; class Mammalia; order Rodentia; family Dipodidae; genus Zapus; species Zapus hudsonius. Next base: position 15,149 of record PVHP010016324.1, on the reverse strand, counting down.
TACATATAGTATCCTTGCATTGTTTGAACTTCCCAAAGCCACATGTCTGACATAGATTGAGTATCATATTTAGGACAGTGTAACTGGCTGGAATTTGAAATTATTTAAAAATATGTAGTGGATCAAGTAGCCTCAAATTTCTTCCTTTTTTTCTTTTTTAATTTCCAACCTCCAATCTCTTTTGTCTTCTATGTAGGTTTTTGTTTCTTCAGCTCATTCAAGTGATACCTGCAAACCCAGTTGGCTATAAACCATTTCTTAGGTGTACAGTGAGCTCCTTATGGAAACTCAAATTCTTGGCTTAGTGCTATGCAACATGTTTTTGTTTGTGTTGTTTGTGTGTGTGCTCACACACATGTGCTTGCGAAGATGTGTGTACCTCGTGCGTGTGGGGGGGAAGGGGGGACTAGAGGGCAGCCTTGGCTAGCGTTGCTCATGTACTCCCCACCTTTTTTTTTGAGATAGATCCTCTCACTAATCTGGAGCTCACTAAGTAGGCTAGACTGGCTATCCAGCAAGCTGTAGGGATTTGCCATTTCTGCCTCCCCAGCACTGAGCACTGGGATTATAAGTACATGCCACCGAGCCTGGTTCGTTCGTTCATTCATTCATTCATTCATTCATTCATTCATTTTTACATGGGCTCTTGAGATCCATCTCAGGTACTCATGCCTTCAAGGCAAGTACTTTACTGAATGAGCTATGTCCCCTGCCCGTCTTACCTAAATTTCTTAATATTTTGGAAATTTTTGTTCAGGAAAATTTCACCTTGATTTTTTTTTTTTAGCTCTTGCTTTTTTCTCCCTTTCCTCATCCAAACTATCTTTAAAAGGATTTAATATAATTTAGATTTTATTGATAAAATTATATAAGTGAAATTATCACCAAGTAGCACTTTTAAACAGAGTTCTAACAAATTTTGCTATTATTTGATGTAATTGTTCAAAGCTTTGTAAAGCAAGCAAGAACCTTTCTCATTGTTTTTCTTGCAAAGGTAGGTATACAGTGGTCATTTTTTTGGTGTAGGTGTGTGCATGATGCGTGCGTGCGTGCGTGTGTGCGTGTGCGTGTGCGTGTGTGTGTGTGTGTGTGTGTGTGTATGAGCAGGCATGTGCAGTGATGTCAGTGTGGAGGTCAGAGGTCAAACTTGTCTTAGTCCTTTCCTTCTCCCTCATCAGAGTCAAAGTTTCTCTGCAAATATCAGAATAGCTGGTCATCATGCTGGAATTCTCCTTCCTGAGCCCATCTCCCATTTCTATAGGTTCTTTGGAATTATGGACTCAGTTGCTGCTGTGTCTTGCTCTCCGTGGCTTCTGGGGATCTGAACTCCAGCCATCAGGCTTGTGTAGCTCTTTCAACCATGGAGTCATCTCCCCAGTCTCTGCAGTTACTTTTAGATGACCTTAGAGCTAGGGTTCCAATATATTTTTTCGTATTTTTTTTCTCCTTGAGTCAAGGTCTTGGTTGTCTCAGGTAACCAACCTTTTTATTTTTTAAAGATAAATACTATATACAACTTCTGTTTGTACATCCAGTGTGCCCTCATCATACCCCCTCCCATCAATCTTTTCTCTTTCCAACCTCCTCTCTTTCTCCTATATGGAATCCTGTCTTTCCACCTATTCTCTCTTACATTTTGATGTTGTCTTTTTGGGGCTAGGGGACATTTCCATTGGAGTTCCAGCTTGATTTCTCCATATCCTTCAGTAGCAGTATGTAGAGACTTCAGCAATAGTCTTACCATCTAATTCTGGTAAGCAACAGAGAGCCTTGGCAAGAGCCAGTGTTACTTGGGGGAGCCTCTGTGTCGTTGAGGCTGGCTTTGAGTTCAGTCCTGCCGGGCTCCTCAGGGCTGCGGTTACAGATGTGCAGCACCACTCCTCCATGCTTTCTTTCATCAGTGAACAGGAAGGAGAGCATGGGCTCTAATAACGGGAGAAACACAAAATTTTCAAGAAAGTGTGCCTAGTTATCTGTGTTCTTTTTAAATTTTTAACAATATTTCATTTATTTGAGAGAGAGAGAGAGATAGAAGGGGGCAGCGGCAGACAGAAAGAGAGAATGTGCGCACCAGAGCCTCCAGCCATTGCAAACTGCCATCTTGTGCATCTGGGTTTATGTGGCAGCTATTATTGCTAAGAGCTTCTTGCTAATGCTGTTATGAGTAAAGTTTGCTGATTCATTTTTGGCTGTCGAAGAGTCCAGTGAATAGTCGACTGTAACAGTTTCCTTCTCTTTGCTGGGATGGTACACCTGACCAGAAGCAGTTTATTGGATGAAAAAGAGGTTATTTCTGGTTTACCGTTTTTAAACAGGATCTTCATCATGGTGAGGAAAAAATGGCCAAGAACAGACAGCCTGAGTCTCATTATCATATCAGCAGGGCTATACCACCCAAAGGCCCACCCCAAGCAATACACCTCCCAAAGGCCCACCAGCTGGAGATTAACAACTATGAGGCTTAAATTGAAAACCCATGAGGCTGTTGGGGGAACATTTACATTCAAACCATTGCATTAGCATATATATTCTTTACCATTGTTGGCCTGGCTGTTTCTCCAAGTTAGCAGGAACAGAGCTTACTGGTCCAGACCAGGCAGCATAAGGACTAGCTGAAATTATTAGGATCAGATCTTAGTGCCTCTTCTAATTTACATGGGGTTTATGGAAGCATGTGTTTTGGTAGGTGGCAGATATTAAACGATGTTGTTACACTGAGATGCTCGAGATGATGTATTGCTTGAAAGAGCCAAGACATTTAGACATGGAGATTTAAACAAACTTGGTATGTTTAGAGTCAAGCAAGAAAAAGATAAGGCAATTACAAGAGAGGTGGTAAATAAATGTGTTGAGATTTTTTATGAAGAGATAAAAACATGCTTGATTTCACAGACAGTGTGTTATACCTGTCTTCTGGAAGATTCCAGTATGTATGTCTCTTAAAGGTGCTTAGTTAGATAACACTAGGCTTTCTTTCAGTTGTCAGATGTTCATTTTCCAACATGAGAGGACCTTCACTTTTTGGAAGGGTCCCTGTTTCCTTTTAACTACTGCCTTTTGTGCTCATTTGGATTTGTAGTCTTCAAACCACCCCTGGCCCTCACATAGGGCCCAAATGAAACATCTGAGAAAGTGATGAGACAAACAGGAGACCAATCACCACAGCAAGTCTGATAACCTATGAAAGGTCAATGGAGACAGACACCAATGACACCCAATACAACCCAGGGCAAAGATCCAGAGATACTTAAGTTCTCAACAATAAAGCAGACTTAAAACTCAGTCACCATAACTCAGGGAACTGAGTGTAAGAGAGGGAGGAAAAAATGTAAGAGCCATGGTGAGGGAGAATATCCAGAGACATTGCCCCCTCTCAGCAACAATACACAAAAGGGGAGAAAATAAAAAGAATGAAAAACTGTCTACTTCTGGTGCAGTTCATAACCCCCTAACCTATGGACAGATCCAGTATGTGCACCGAGGAAGGACCCCAGTGGGTAGGGGACAGAAGGAGGGAAATGGGGAAACCTTCACAAGATTTGTTCATACAACGTATAAACTTATTCATAATAAAGATATAAAAAGTATAACTTAAAAAAAGAAATGGAGTAAGACTATTTTGTATGAAGAGTTTAAAGTACTTTTGATAGGTGATCTTTTATGTGATGGTAACTTTTGAGTGTATTTTATTTTACAACAGAATTACACATGATCCCTAGTGACTGCTTCCAAGAAAAATGTGATAGAAAGTGTGACCTACTGTAAACAGGTTGTTCCACTTCATTTTAATTGAAATGAGTCTCCAAGGCCACCTGTGGGAATACATGCTAACTGATTGTCACAGTCAGCCACACGCTGCTGGGATGAATCTCCAAACCAGGCACAGTTTATGGGAGGAAAGGATTTATTCAAGCTACAGATCCAGGGGAAGTCCCATAAAAGTGAAAGAGGCTGGTCCTCTTTCACAGGTCCAAGCAGAGAGAAAATCCCATCACCAACACCACACGCACACAACAGCAAACAGGCTGGGAGGGGCCAAAGAGAATTTCTTCTCCTTTATATAGGCTTAGGGTGGGGTCTTGCAACCCTATCCCAGACTTAATGGATTCCCAAGTCTCTGGAATTTCCTTCCTGCATGGCCCACACAGTAAAGGATGTTTACTTCCAGCTTCTTTGAGCTTCTTTACATCCTTCCCCTTGCTGAGAGTCTGTCTTCCTGTGAACATCCTTAGAGACCCACCCAAGATGATTAAAAAGATCCAAGTTGACAACAAAACCTAACCATCACACTGATAAACTTTTTTTTGTGTGACTTCAGCTACTGTGTAATTTTTCCTAAAGCATGAATATATGTATCTTTCAGAACAACTGTCCATGTTGATGGTAAGCAATTGCAAAACACCAGTGCTGACATCACTTAAGCATGTTTTTAGGCTTCCAATTTTTTTCGCTTGCATTTCTAAATTTTTGTTTTAATACCAACTTAGTACTCTACTTAAAATGAAGATTTTTATGGCTTTTCACATTATAAAATGATATTGCTATGCCTTAATGTCTTAATCATTTGTGGTGTGTATATGTGTACAGGTGTGTGCATGATCTCTTGTGTGATTGTGTGCACATGTGTGGAGATCAGAGAACACTGTTTAATTGTCAGCACTTGCCTTTCACATAGTTTAAGGCAGGATCTCTTATCATTTTGTTCACCAGGCTAGCTTGCCTGTGGATTCGCCTTTATCTACTTCCCTTCTTACTGTAGGTGTGTTGGGATTATAGACACTTGAGAATGCTTTGCTTTATGTGGCTTTTGGGGATTCAAACTCAGGTACTCATGCTTGCTCAGCTAGTGCTTTTGTTCTGATCCATATCTCTAGCTCAAACCTTTATCTTTTTTAATATACTCAGATACCCTTGAGTGATTACACATTTGACTAAGTCTGCTTATTACTTAAGAATAATTTTTCCTTTCAGAATATAAAGAGTTCTAGTTCTATAGAATCTTTTTAAGGGAACTTCTACAGTGTTTGAAGTATTTCTATTCTATCACATTTTGTAAGGGTCCTTTGTCTCCACATCCTTGTTAGCTTTTGTTTTCTTTTGTGATTTGGGTAGAATCTTTCTTGTGTGAGATGATAACTCATTGTGGTTTTGACTTCTATTTTTTGGTGGTTAGATTATTGAATATTTTTCTCTTACCTATTAGCTTTCTGTATGTCATGTTTTGAGAAATATCTCTTAGTTACGTTCTTTGATTTTTTTTCTTGCTATTGAGATGTTCTTAATAGTAACCCATTGCCAAATGTATAATTTTCAAGTAGTTCTTCCCATCCTATAGGTTGTTTTGCATTCTATATTAATATCAAGAAACAATAAATTCTGAAAAGTGAACAAGAAAAAGAAAATGGACAAAAGGTTTTTAGGCACCTAAACAGGAAACACAAATGCAACAAAGAAAGGAAGAAATGTGATAGATAGAATTATAATCTAATCATTCAACCAATCTAGGTGGCATCCACTTAATATCACTTAAATCTTTTTAGAGTCAGTTAGGTGTCAGAAGTGTTATAGATCAGCACACATTCACGAATTGCTGGTGTAGTCTAAATTTCTGTAATTCTTGAAAATTACATTATACAATTTGACACTCATGTACAACATGCTATAGTACTATTACTTGTAGTAATTACCCAAGAAAACCACTTCTTATGGATAACAGTTACCATAAAGAAATATGTTTCTAGCATCTCTGTTTATAGTTGTAAAATAGGGAAGTTATCAGCTATTCATCACACAGTTAATAACAGTACATTGTATTGTCTGATTTTGTTCCTGTTTGAAATTTTTATAAGTGAGAAATAATGATTTAACCTGAAGTCTCCACATGTGGAAGTATGAAAGGTTAAAAAACAGTGGAGATAATTATGAGATTAGAGAAAAATGTTTATAATCAATAACTTGTTAAAGGAGAAATGGGATTTCCATTTGGTCCTTATGACAAGTCCATACAATTAACATGATGAAGTAATGTGGCATAGAGCAGCATCCTCATGGGCTAATGGGAATTTGTAACTGTCTTGTGTTGACACAATGTATCAAGATTTTTTAGTTCCCTTATTTTTTAGGGGAATATGAAATAAATTGTAGTTAAGCAGTTTATGACTGTTTCACCTTAATGTCCTATTTGTAAAAGAGGTAGCTCAGTGACAACATCAGTGATAGAAATAAATTAAGTTATACAGGCTGAAATGTTACCTTATTTAAAAATATTTTTATTTATTGCAAGTGGTGAGAGGCAGAGAGGGTCAGAGAGAAGGAAAGAAAGAGAATAGTGAGAAAGAGAGAATGGGTATGCCAGGACCTCTAGTTGCTGAAAATGAACTCCAGATGCATAAGCTACTTTGTGCAACTGATTTTATGCAGGTACTGAGGAATCAAACATGGGTCATTAGGCTTTGCAGGCAAGCACCTTAACCACAGACCCATCTCTTCAGCCCCCAAATATTACCTTATTAAAAATCACATTTTTACACACATACATAAATATGCACATATACATACTGTGATGACTTGAATGTAAAATTTCCCCATAGGCTCATCTGGTTGAATACTTAATTTCCTGCTGGTGGAGCTGTTTGGGAAGGCTGTGGAGCCTTTGGAAAGTGGAGCTATGCTGGAGGAAATGAATGTCACAGGGAGCAGTACTTAGGGTATTATAGCCCAGCCCTGCTTGTTCACTCAGCTCATTCATGCTATTTCCCACTTTATGACGGGGGAAGATGTGATGCCCAGCCTCTGCTCTGTCATCTCTGTCATGGTCAAACTATCCTATGGACTGGTCCAGCATTCCCACTGAGGAGGACCCCCGGTGGATTGGGGACAGGGAGGAGGGAAATTTGGGTACCATCGCTCATACAGTGTATCTAATTATTAACAATAAATGAATTCATTAAAAAATTTTAAGTATAAGCTGGCCAGTTGTGGTGGCACACACCTTTAATTCAAGACTTGGGAGACAGAGGTAGGAGGATAGCCATGAGTTCAAGGCCATCCTGAGACTATGTTGTGAATTCCAGGTTAGCATGAGCTAGTGAAACCTATCTAGGAAAAAACAAAACTGTAAGCTGTAAATAAAACCCTTTCTTCCATGAGCTGCTTCTGGACATAGATTTTATCCAAAGAAAGTCAATGCTACACACACATACTTTCTTATTTATTTATTTATTCACTTATATATTCACTTATTTATTTATTTGCATGTGTGTGTCATGTCTTTGTGTGGACATATGTGTGCTTGTGTGGGCACACATATATGAGGATGTGTGTGGAGGCTGGTAGTTGGTGTCCAGTGTCTTCCTCAACTGCTACGCATCTTACTTTTTGAGACAAGATATCTCACTGAACCTGGAACTCAGTGATTTGCCTTGATTTCTAGTCTGCAGGCATTGGACTGTCTCTGCCTCTACAGTGTTTGTACTGCAGGTACATGCTGCTGCACCCAGCTTTTTTGTGGGTACTGGGGATCCAAAATCAGTTAAATCAGTTCCTCATGCTTGTAAGGCAAGTGCCTACTAACTGATCCATCTCCCCAGTCCACCCTCCTCCATACTTTTTTGAGGCATAGTCTCTCTTTGCTATAAAACTACATAGAGGGGCTGGGCTCAGTGGTTAAAGGTATTTGCTTGTAAAGTTAGCAGTCTTAGTTTAATTCCCTATCCACCCATGTAAAGCCAGGCAGGCATTTATTTGCAGTAGCAAGAGCCCCTGACATGCCCATAAACAAATGTGCGCGCACACACACACACACACACACACACACACACACACACACACACACACACACACACAAAATACGCCTGTGTAGAGGATTTCTAAAATGTCAGTAAAGAAATTTTTAAAGCAAATGAAACTCAGATTTAAAATATTTTCTCTTGAAATATTATTTCTATTTAACTCAGTAGTAGTATTTGCACTGCTGAGGATGGCCCAGGGCTTTGTGCGTGCCAGGCAAGTGTGCTACCACTCAGCTACATCTCGAGCCTACTATGTTTACTTTAAACTGAATATTTTCAGGAACTCTCCAGTTTGTGGAAATCATGGAACGTATCACAGATGTTGAACACTTCAGGATTATTTGCTGGCCAAAGAAATGGAAACTCCTTATAGTGATGTGACCTCAGAAGTCTCTGTACTAAGGATGGTGGCAATGCAGTGAATACCTGCAGGAACAATTATACCTTGTGGCCAGTCTCCATTGACTGCTTACTGTACCTTAGAGAGTGCTAGTCACTTTCAACTGTCCTTTATTTCAGATACTGTTATCATCAGTATAAGTTCAGACATCACAATTGTTAGCGACAAATTCAGCATTTAAACCCAGTTATCTTGCTTCTTCTACACTTAACTAGCTCCTATGCCAAAAAAACATGTACACATTTCAGAGTGGGAAAACAGAATTCATACTCAAGAGCTATGTGAAAATGCATCCTGTCTAGGAAAAGGGCTATTGGACTTCTTTTTCACAAGTCCATTTATTTTTATTTTCTCTATTGAGTTGCTTTAAAATTTGCCAGTCTGAAACACTATTTCAGATAAAGGTCCAATGATTTTTCAGTCTGCATTTATTGTTCTTTCATTTATTGTTCTTTTAGTGCAAATAGACTATTTTTATTCATTAATTTTCTAGTGTTTTGAGAGGGATTAACTTTTTTAACATTCTGATGCTGAAAAGAAAAGAAATCATAAAAGAAAAAAAATGAAAATAAGACCACATCTTTGAGAAGATGAAAGCATCTCTGGATTATATTTGTTAGCGGTTTTACATTTCTGAGTGTGATATTCCTTTGCTTTATTACATTTATTAAATGCTTATCAGCTCAGTAGTGAAACAATAGTTTTTGTTAGGCAGGAGGTGATAATATAATTCTTTTAATGAATATTCTGACTTAATTGTACAAATAAAATCCACAAAGAGTTGCTTCACAATTTTAGAATGAAGATGCTTTAAAATATTTTATGAGTATGTGAATCTTATAAAATGATATTTTTTCACTTTGTTTACTAAGGCTGTAAATCTCCAAGTTATTATTTATTAAGTATGGTTCTAAAATGCTTTTTGTAGTGAGGGACTTTTTTAATATGAGAGAGTTATTAGATTTTAGCCTTAAAATTTTTACCAATTAAATGTGTGACCCTTAAGTTTGTGAGCACATTATTTTGAGGAAAAAATAGACAGGAATTAAATTTCAATTCTTCATTTTCACTTAATTATGTGAACTTTAATTGAATAATTACATAGAAAAGTATTATCTTTTGTGTTTTGCTTAGTTTTACGTGAATCAGCATCTGCTGTAGTATTTTTGACTTAGAAAATAAATGTTGTTGTTTTTGAAAACCTAGGCTGTTTTTGTGACATAAGCCTATTGAGTTGATTTGGAAATTGAGAAGAAATGGGACAAGTAACCTTACTACAAATACCTGTTCCCATAGTGGTCATGAACAGGCATTCTGTTAATGACAGTGGAAATCATGGGATCTTGCTAAGTGTCCAAATATACCTGAATTTCCTTCAAAATGATGGACTCCCCTCTTCTACACATGCATGTTTAACTTTGCACTCAAATTTCATCTGAATTTACTTTGCTGGATTTGTTTGTTATCTTTCTGCCAGCCATTTATAGAAATTAAATTTGAGTAGTTTTAAACATACTGAGTATAGTACTAGCAATTTTATTATAATGTGTTTGTTTTAAAAGTACATTCTGCTCTTTGTCATTCTTCTTCCTCCTGTTGTTTCTCAGAACTTATTTAATGATAATATACACCTAACTTCTGAAGAAGCAAGAAGAGGCCTCTCTACTCATGGAGAAGATTATTTAATTTTCATGTTAATAAGTTACATAAGTGTGTTTATGTTACATCCATAACAATGACCTTATGCGTTCTATTGAAATTTCCAGAAAAATGAGCTCAAGATCTGTAGCTTATAATTGGGCCCTGGGCTTCAAGGTCAGATTTTATACGTGTCACCTCTTTGCTGTAAATCTCTGTTTTTGCTTTTGCCAAATTGGAATTGTGAAAGGTGCTTTTAAATTTGAAAGGCCTGTCATTTTTGATATGTGAGGATAATTTTGAAGATATAAAATTCTCCCCCACCTGTCCTTTTTTTCCCAAAAAACTCAAGAAGTAGAAAACAGACTATGTACAGACAGTGCAGTAAGGAGACCCGGAGATCAGCGGTTTGTGAGCAGTAAACCTAAAGCAGTATCCCTGCAGTCAGGCAGTCCTTCTCAGGGTTCATTAGCACAAAGCCTCCAGTTTCCTCAGCTGGGGAAAAGAATCACAAGCAAGTTTCACTTAGAATTGTTCACCTAGCCAACTCTTTAGGTCTGGTTAGCAGATGGCCTGCTTGGTTCTGTTTGTGTCTCACAGCTTGTCTCTAGCATGGAAAGGGGTTTTAACTTGGCATTACCTTTAAAGAAAGTCTGCAGGGCCCTTGAGGTAATAGTTGTGTTCTGTGAAACAAAACTTAGGAATGACTGAATTGCACTGAGGGTTGATACTTTTTACCTGGTGTCCATCTGATGATATTGTCATTAATGATGGGTTCTATGTAACTGACAGGGAAGTCTATGAGAAAACGACATTTGTTGAAGATTTTCTGATGGCAGTAGTCCCATGCCTACAACCCCAGACCTAGCCTGAAGTGGCAGTTTGCTGCCTACAGTCTTAGCTCTCAGAATGCTGAGAGAGCAAAGGCTACTTCAGCCTAAATAGTGTAACCCTGGCTCACATGCCAGCACACACAATCCAGGCCATTTATCCATAGAGAAATTATCTATAGTTCTTATATCCTATATTGAAATAAAAAATGTAAACAGTTTAATATGCTATAATTTATTTTGTTTTTATTTACTTATTAGAAATGTTTAGCCTTCTGAGTTTTCAGTGTTGAGCATCTGTTAGGTTATCATGTGATAAATGATGAAAGTCATGTTCTCGGATAAACCTCTTTATTCCTCCTGGGCCTGTGCTTGACATGATTACTTATAGGATCCTAGAGAGACACCACAAAACTGTAGTCATTCATGTAATCTATTGACAACTAAGGAATCTTTGGCTTAAGAGAAGTTAAAAATGAGAAGAAAAAAATAAAACCACTTATAGCTCAAGGTAATGTACTTAAAGTTACATAAAGAAAACAATATGGAATCTCTGATTTTAAAAAAGGTTCATTATATATTTTTAAAATGGTGACGGATCTTTATAAAGATGAACTGAAGGTTTCTGGCATGTGTGTGTCCCACTGGCTCTAGAAAGCAGTGGGACTACTTTGGTTGTTATAGACAGTGATCTGGTATCATGCCACTGGTTTCTGGAAGTTTTGTTCTGTCTTACAACTTTCAGGCGGAATAGACTGAAACATTTAATCCCCTGATCTTTTATTAGCCTCCCAGTGAAGTTGAATAATCCTGCACTTTGACCGAATTCTCCCAAAATCTCTGGGTACCGTTTCTTTTCTTTTTTTTTCCAGGTAGGGTCTCACTGTAGCCCAGGCTGACCCTGGATTCAACAGTGATCCTCTTACCTCTGGCTCCTGTATGCTGGGATCAAAGGCATATGCCACTATGCCTGGCTTCTGGGAACTTTGTATTGGCAATACCCAAGTAGCAATAGCAACCAATTCAGGAAGAGTCCTGAGAGAGAAGCAGCAAGGCTTTGGCTCTGTGCTTAAGAGAAACATCACGATTCTTTTGTATTTTTTCCTCAAGAAACAAAGTGCCAACAATACAATGCGAGTAATGCCCTGCAAATTTCGATTGCAGTTTCTAGTTTTTTGGGGTGGTCATCTATATCAATATAATGGCATTGATCTCATTATCAATCTATTTTTATTTGATTATTTTCAAAGTCAGACTATAGTAAAGATCTACAGAACTCATTCTACCTACTTTTAAATTTCCACTTGCCATTTTCAAGATAAGCTGATTTTTTTCTCCTCTAAACTCTTTGAAACTTGGAGTGTTTATAAATAATAATTTATTGTGCTAATTTATTTCTCATATTTGAAAAATAATGAGGCCTCTAGTTTTGTTCCTCTCAATTCTTTATTCAAAGTTTTTTTGTGCCTACATACAAATTTAAAAATTGTTTTATTTCTGTAGAAAAATGCCATTTTAACTTTGGTAATACTTATATTGGATCTGTGGGTTGTTTTGGGTAATGTGAACATTTTTGTAATATTCTGTAATGTGGGAGTTTCTATAAAATCTGTGCTGGCCAGCTCAACAAGGGAAAAAAAAAGACCATGAGGAAATAAATTTCATGTGGGAAAGAAGCCCCAGCCCCTCGCCATAGCAGAGGGCCTTACCCAAGCCCTGGAGATTCAGATGTCGCTCTGCTAACTAGCCATCTGGAAAAAAGAGGAAGAATTCCCTGTCCATTGATTATATTCCTGGCCCAGGTGAGCAGAGACACAGCTGGTTGGTCTATCCTTGACCAATCATTTTCAGGATTAGGTTTGAACTCTAGTAAGAGACACTTCCCACTCAAGAATCAGGGGTGGGAGTGGGGAGGAGAGATCAGGCATGAGATGAGTGGAGCCTACCTGGAAATCCAAGCTCCAGGACATTCCTGGTTACCTTTGGAGGTCCTAACTGTCACAATTCCCCCTCTGCAGAAGTAACCCTAACTGCTGTTAGGGTATTGGGGTGCAGAATCATTCATGAAAAAAAATCACCAGAAAAGAAATCTACATACATACTTCGAAGAAAAATCAAACAAGAAGTCCCATGATCCCATAGAGTAGTTTTCCTCTCCCTCTCACCTTGCAGGAGGTAGGGCAAAGCTCTGACTCGGGAGGGGTTAAGTAGGAGCATGGCAACATTGTGTGAGGTGTCTCTCCTAAACTCCCACAATTCTTTCTTTTATCTCATGCACATTGGATAGGTAAAAACTGGAGCTATAGCATTCCCCGATTTAAAAACTTTTGGAATCAAGGCAGTATGTACTTGTATATGTACACTTAGAATATTAGATTATTAGAACATTACCGAGAGTTTAAGTGTGCTGGTGATGTTGCTGAGTGGTAGAGCATTTGCCTTTTAAGTGTCAGTTCCTAGATTTAGTCCCAAGCACTGAAAAAAAAACATGGATAGGAAATTTGACCCATATATAAATACAGGATGAAAAGAAGGCACAATGGGCAGAGGACATTGTTACAAAATAATAAAATTGGGTCCTTATGCAATACTCAAAATTAAACTCACAAAGGATTCAAAACTAAAACTCTTAGTAGAAAATACCAGAAGACTTCCTTGGCATTGATCTTGCCAACAGTTGTTTTGAATATGTACTGAGGTGAAATGTAGAGACACTGTTCCCGGATACATAGCTTTAATTATGGAGGATGAAAATTTCTAAAGATCTTATGTACAACACGGGTATATAGTTAATAATATTTTAGTGTGTTTAGAGTCCACTTTAAATGTTCCTATACATACATTTGTTAAATATGTGAGATGATCAATATGTTCATTAATATAGGAAAATTAAGAATGCAAGACATATTCATCCCCAAACACCAGGGTGCATAACTCAAACGTAAAAATTTTAATGTGTCATTCATTTTGCATTAAAGTTAGTGTGGAGATTATAGTGAACTGCCACTTTTTTTTTCTGTGTTTAGTAATTTTCTGTGTTAGAACGCTAGTGAAACTTTAATTTCTAGAATTGTATTATGATGATGTTAAAAGAAAATCAAGAATTGAATTCACTTGATTATCTCAGTCATTCTAAAGTGATCCTAAACAAACCTGAAACTTCCATAGTATTACTGTGACAGCAATGTTACTCAAGCCTGGCTTGCAGTCCATAGGGAGGAAGATTTGAAATAGGCTTATATACATCTGCAGCATCTTCTTAGTATATAAATAAAATTACAATCCATTGTATTCTTTGACTGATCATGGTATGAGCTTCTGATAGAAGTATGTTAAAATCCTGTAATTAGATTGTGGCTAGGCATGATGGGATTGTGACAGTTTACCTTTCACCATTTGACTCCATGTGGCTTAGCACAAGTTCATTATTGCTATGTCTTCCTTTTGATGCATTTCTTTTTTCAAGTTTGTAATTTACCTACTGTACAGTCTTACGTAATTTTGATGGATATTTACGACGTACTTGCCTTTTATGTGGCTTGGAGTTGTGTGTTATGCTTTTTCTCATCATTTTCATTGTTCTGTGTTTCATCAGATGGGGATTTTATAAAAAGTACTTCATTTTATTTTAGTTTTAAAATAATAACCCAGGAGAAGGTAAACTGCTACTTAAGTGATTTTGCTCAGAAGGGGTGCTTATTCTGTCTCTTCTCATTTCATTGGCTACATCCAGTTATGTGGCCTTGTGTTACCTCTTGAAAGTTGTTATTGCAAAGGGAAACCTGGCTTTAGACTTGTCTTTCTGTATATATTCAGTGTATATAACTTATCCTTTAAGATTGTTACCCATTTGGTAACATTTCATGATTGGACCTTGATAAGCTTGTGTTTTTCTTTTTATTTATCAAATCATTTTTCTGGCAAACTTGTGACAAGAAAAATCCACACCCCAAGCTTCTCAGCTATTGTTTCCTCCTACTTTGTGTTTGACATTCCCTTTATTTTCCTGCTTTGGAATCCCTAGTAACCAGTTGTTGGACCCTCTCGACTTCTTTTTCATGTGACATAATTGCTTTCAGTTTATTTTTGACCAGTTCATCTCTGTGTTGCATTTGAATGCTTACCCAGTTCTCTAATTCTCCAGCCTCTGTTCTTTTTTCAGATAGCATTTCCTTTACTCTTCTTTTTTATTTTAATTTCTTGTGCTATCACGTTGCATTTTTTTCTTTCCAGTCAGTATGTGACATACTTTGGGTTACTGGTACCTAGTATACATGGCTTCCTCCTTGGTCCTTTTATGAGTATGGACCTCATTGTATGAGTTTACCAGGGAAAGATGTGTTTTCTTGGTCAGCTCTCCTGTTTCATTTCTCCAACTTAATCTTTTTAGAATTCAGTAAATGAATCTGTCTGTTCTATTAATTTCTGCCTGTCCCTGTCTTCTTGTCAGAGATTAGAGAATAAAGGGAAATTGCTCAGTGATTTTGTTTT
>PVHP010016323.1:0-36104 GCA_004024765.1 Zapus hudsonius | reverse complement strand
TTTATCTTTATTGATCAAAATTAGATACATTGATTGAGTAAATATTGTGCTTATATTCCCATTTCCCTCCCCCACCCCCAATCCCCTGGGTATCCTCCTAGGTGGACACACTGGATCAATTGATGTGGCAAGGGATTATGGATAGCACAGGAGACAACAAGGTAAATGTTCTCTGCACCAATTAAAATCCACTAATGCCTAGACACCAAAGCAACAGATTCTGAAATAGCTGGGATGCATCAGGGACACGAAGGTCCTCCCAGCTCTCTAGGTGGGTCTAATGAGAAGCAGTTTTTAATAACCACTTATACTGGCAAATCTGTCCAATTCTTCCACACTTTCTCCATTCTAGTAATCTTGTCTTTTAGCACACTCCAGATGACAACCTAGGAAAATGTTTTATAACCCAAAGGAAGGTTTTCATTAAAAGGATAGAGAAGGCACTAATAATCAAGGAAAGGGCAACTCATCATTGAGATCAATGACGTTTGTTCATTAAAATCTACCACAGTGGAAGATATGCAGGAAATATTTGTCTGACAAAGCAATCATACCCATTGTATATTAGAAATTCTTGCAAATTAATGAGAAAACAATTAAAAATATGCACAAGACTAATAGCCATTTAACTAGTGAGGTACTCAGTGGTTCATAAGAACATGAGTATAGAGCCAAAATTATGAGTCACAAAGAACATGCAAATATGAACTCTGTAAGTTACCACTACACATCCAGCAAAGAACAGATAGTTTGACCATCAAAGTGGTGGCATGTGAGTTCAGAAATGGAGTTATCCCTTACTAGTCATTAGTTGTAAAAGCATTCAGACAACTGTTTAGCAGTATGTATGACAACTAAACATAGCTAAATATATACATCCTAAATTCCTGCTTAATGAATCTACGCAAACTTGAGGACTTATCCCCAAAATATATGTAATGTTTGTGTATATCTATATTCAAAGGGAATTTTGGTTATATTTTCATAATTAGTAAAATATATGTGTGCATACAAGACAAATACAACATTATTTAAAATAACTAAAAGACAGCAAAGAACCACAATTTCTGTCTCTTGAATAGTGGTATTTTTATGTTATAAAGGGATTGTATTTTCCCCTTGTTTGGCATTGATGACACAGAGACCACACTGACACAGACATACTGAATAATGAGAACCAGGAAATTAAATGCACTGATAATAAAATGAAGACCCTTCCCACAGTGCAAAAGGGTAAGTGATGCCCTCTATTCCTTAGTCAAAAAGTAGGAACCTTCACATTTATACTTGAGGGGCATTGCTTTGCCTAAACACATGACCAACATCCAAAGAAACTTAATTATTCTTAAAACAATGTATGAATCTTTCAAGTGATTTTATTGTTCATTTGTTTACTGTGAAGTGTGAGGGTTTTATTATTAAAGAGGAACAACTCTTCAAATCTACAAGTTATTCACTGTTTTTTTTTAAATGACAATTCTAGGTTAATTTAGAGTGCCAAGTTTATCAGTCCAGGTAAAATAAAGCTTAATGATTACTTAGAGAGCAAATTTTATGAGTTTTACCATCTAAAAGGATCAATTTTATATAATGTTACCAAAATAGAATTTTAGTGCCTAGTAAAAAATTCATTATGACATATTCAAAGACTAGATTTTAATCACCCAGAAGCTACTAACTTGAACACAATCCACATTTTGGGAGAAGATCCAATAATGTAATTTCTAGTTCTTAAAATACTCAGAACTCTACTGCTTATGCACTTTCATAACCTGGTGGTTAGCTCTAAATCTTAGCAATAGGCAGTAATACAAAAGCCCCCTCACCATCATTTTTTCTGATAATGTGTTCTAAAAAGCCTAAGGAAGTTTGGTCTATGTTTCATCCTTTAATTCATGCATAAAGTGCATAAAAGTCCATAAACCTCAGGCTAACATCGAACATTCAGATTTATAGACTCTAACTACAATGTTATTGTAAGCTATAGTAATTTTTATAACTGAAAGTATAAATTTTCAAATTAATAAGAATTATTTTAATATTTATGTCATATACATTCTGTCTATATTTAAATACATTTAAATATTTGGAAATCATATCAACTTGATATTGATATTATATTTATTTGGCAGAAAAAAAAACATTAATTTTTAGTGCAGTGTTTGGAGCAAATGTAAAAGAAAAATATTAGGATTAAATACATCATAAAACTATTACATTGTTATAAAAAAAGAAACTGGGCCAAGTGGCAGAGTGCTGGGTGCCTGGCATAAGACTAACAATATGCTCCCCAGCACTGAAGAAAGAACTTACACTTCTCCATCAGTATTCCAGGGTAGGTCTGCAAGCGGGGACAAAGAGATATTACATGAGTAAACACATTTGGGGAATGTCTCAAAATTTACAAATCACAAAAAAGGCCTGTCAAAGAGAAATCTCCTTAAAAATGTTTGACCTATGATGTCCTAGAAGTATAGGACAAGTGTATGTAAAAGAGTAAGTCTGATTGGAGACTTAATTTTTTTTTTGGGGGGGGGGGTTGAGTATGGTATGTTTGTCTGTAGAGAAGTCTTTAGACATGAGAAAGTCCCATTTCTTAGGTGATTGCTGCACTTCTTGCGCTACTGGAGATTTGCTCAGGAAGATTTTCCCTACTCCTATTTTGTGGAGAGTTCCTCCTATCTTTTCTTCCAGGGTTTTCATGGTTACAGGGCTTATGTTGCGGTCACTGATCCATTTGAAGTTGATTTTTGTGCATGGTGAAAGAAATGGAATTATTTTCATTTTTTTACACATGTTTATCCAATTTGTCCAGCGCCATTTGTTGAAGATTCTATCTTTATGCCAGCCAACATTGTTGTCACCTTTGTTGAAGATCAAGTAACTATAGTTATTCCAACTAAGAGCAGGGTCTTCAATTCTGTTCCATTGGTTTGTCTGCCTGTTTTTATGCCAGTACCACGCTGTTTTGGTTACCATGACTTTGTAATATGTCTTTAGATCTGGAATGGTGATACCTCCTGAGTAAGTTTTGGTCAAGGTGAATGATATTTTTGATGTGGCATTGTATCCAGTTTGCAGGATTTTGATAAAGGATTTTTTGAATCTAAATTCACCAGGAATATTGGTCTGTAGTTTTGTTTTCTTGTTGCATCTTTGTCTGGCTTGGGGATTAGAGTGATGACAGCTTCATAGGAGTTTGGAAGTCTCTCTTTGTCTGTACCCTGAACAAGCTTCAGAAAGAGTGGTTTCAGTTCTATGATGAAGGTTTGGTAGAATTCACCTGAAAATCCATTGGATCCTGGACTTTTCCTTTTGGAGAGGTTCTTGATTACATTTTCAATCTCTGTAGATGTGATAGGTTTATTTATGAGCTTTGTCTGCTCTAGGCTAAGCTTTGGTAGTTGGTAGGTGTCCAGGGATTCATCCATTTCTTCCAGGTTCTCTAATTTTGTGGAGTAGAGGTTTTGGAAGTATGACCTGATGATTTTTCCAATTTCGTTGGGGACTGTTGTGAACTCTCCCTTTTCATTTCTGATTTTGTTGATTTGTGCCTTCTCTGTTTTTCATTTCAGCAGGGAAATAATGGAACATTTCAATTCCCATTATTTCCCTGCTGATCTTCTGTTTGGATGTCAAAATTTTTATTGTCCAAAATTAGATACACTTTATTAGTAAATACTACCTTGGTATACCTGATTCCCTATTCCCTGTCCACAATCCACTGGGTATATTCCTCAGTGGGCATACTGGATTGTTTATTGGGTAGGAGGTTATGGATAGCATGAGACGCAGCCAGGTTCCTCCCCACTTGTGTGTTGTTGCTGAGGGGGGGGTGATGTCTCTGGATATTCTCCCCCACCATGACTCTTACACTCTTTCCGCCCCCTCTTCTGCTTAGCTCCCTGAGTCTTGGTGGGTGAGATTTAAGACTGATTTATTGTTGAGATCTTAAGGGCCTCTGTACTTCTGCTTTAGGTCATGTGAAAAATCATTGCTGTCTGTCACTGACTTATCCTGGGTTGACTGACTAGCTGTGCTGATAGATCTCGTGCTATCCTGTCACTCTCACAAAGAAGTGCCTGGGCATGTCACATGACTTCTAGAAACAAGCCAAATAGAAGTTAGGCCATTTTCATGGAACAAAGAAAACAGGAAAGTATTTGGCTGGCACATTGTCTTAAAGTAGTCTGTGGTTTCTTAGGGAAAAGTTTTCAACTAGCTTTCTTAGGAAGTGAGAGAAGACAGGGGAGGGATTTTGTATTTTCCCATATCCTGAAGAAATAATTCCCTATATGAGGCAGGAAGCATAGGTAGTACAGGCAAGCATAGGGAATTAGCTTAGCAGCCTGGTACACCACTGGCACCTTGCAACCACTTGGCTAATTGTGGCCCCTGCATTGAACTCCATGTACATCCTGTTTCCATTAGTGGACTAAGTCTCCCTGATGTTAAAAATCTTTGTAACACCAATTTTGTGGCTAGTTTCTATTCAAATATATTCTTAGATATATCTGGGATTAGACAACAGGGGTCATCTGTCTTGGACCAGTTTTAAGTGCAAGCACAGTAAAGCAAAAAGTGAACTATCAGGGTGACTCTCATATTGACTCTCTGACAACTATGCATAATTGGGAACATATATGATTAAAATCAGGTGCGTCATAAAAAGGGGCTTGTGGTATAGAGAAAGGGTTAACTCCCAAGTTTGTCAAACAAAATAGAGAACCACCAAACCAAAATGATGCCCCTTTGTAATCAGCTCCTTCATTTTTTTTTTGGTCTCCTTATAACAAAATTAAACAAATAATAAATAAATAAATAAATAAATAAATAAATAAATAAATAAATAACAGGTCCCTTAAGTACTTTCTCACTTAGGTGCCCCCCTTGGCAGTGTATTCAAGCCAGTATTATCAATTTTAACTTAATAACTTTTCTTGTTGCTTTACTTTTTGTGTACCTCTTTTCTAATTCTTGGAATGAGGCACCAAGAACCTGTAAGCACCCAGAGACCACTAACACATCCTTCACCCCTAACAGCCCTAAAAGTTTTGGAATTGAAAAGGAGACAGATTCTCTACAAATCCCAAAGCATTCTAACATTTTTACATTCTATTTTTATTGTTGTTTAATATGTGGGTGTCTATTGTATGTCTTGGATCAGTGGGAATCACTGTGTTATAATGTTGAATGAAATCCTGCTTCTCAGAGGAAATGCCACAGTTTGATGGTTGCTAGATCACGTAAGACTAGAACACAGGATATTGCTCCATGGGTACAGATTTTAAGTCACACAGACAGAAACAAAAATTTAAAAATAAAATCAATATCTTCATTCAATAAGTAGGCATCACATATACATTTAAATGACTTCAGAAAGCCTTTTATAGTAATATTTTAATGGGTACAATAATAGTTTTTAATATTCTGGGCTTGTTTGTGTGTTATATAATCTAGATTTAAAGGCATTGTAAGATTTTGTAGGTGCACATTAGGGCAGCTGCCTGAAATTTCAATAATATTTCCATTCTGTTCTTTGCATTATTTTGATTACCTGGGATGGATGGACAGGAGAGGTAAGCAAACCCATCCATGAAACAATTGACCTCTATGATGTCACACCATGGATGACATTCCATATCCTGCTAATGAGAATCTTTTCTCAATATTTGGAAAAAGACACTTTCTGCTCTTCTTGAAAACTTTAAGGAGATGAAAACACGTGCTGGCATCTTCCACAGTCCTGGATTTGTGAAGGAAACAACTTATGAGAACTGATGTGAAATCAGAAAATAAAAGAATATCATGGTGTATATTACAGATTCATACTGACACATCACCTGTGACACACTTTAGCAGTTCAGCTACATTAGCCAATGAATCTCACTCTAAAAGAAAAATGTCATTTTTCTCATTTACCACTCCCAGGAAAAATTATACTCAAATAATAAAATTAAAATATAGGAATATATTTTCTAGACAACTAACTATAATATTAAAGATATATAATTTTTACATTTTTAATAATCAATAGGAAAATTTAATATATGAGATTGTGTTGTGTTAAAATAGCCATAAAAGCACCAACCACAAACAATTTTAATGTAAAAATCCATCACTACAATCTTTAATTTTTGGTAATGTTTACCTATGAGAATGACTTGGTGGTTTTCTATCCAGTGTTTTACATTCTCATGTTCTGGGGGGGGATTGATTTTCATTCAATATTCAATCAGGTTGCTTTATGCAATGAATGCAATTAGATAGTAAAATTTTAGGCAGTACTACAAAATACTATTGGTCCACAGGTAAAAGTAATTTTTTGATAACATATAGGTGATACAAATTAAAATTAAACTAGGAAACAGGTATCACAACTGAGTCTAAAAATCAAATATGATATGCAAAAGAGATACTAAAAGTATGGTTAATCCTAGACTTCATGCTATTCAAGAGATTAGAACATTGAGATGAAGTCATAACTTTTTTTCCAATCTTTATTTCTTCCTGTAACTATTAATTTTTATAATAGTTGGGACCTATTTTTATCATTTTATCTCATAAATTATTCCTTTTCCTGTGATTACATGAAAGGAAAATCATTTCATAGTTTTTGTTTGCTTGTACTCTGCCAGGATTTATTGTACAGATTTAAAAATTTAGCAAAATGACATGTAAACTTTTGCAGTGACGAGTTTAAGTCCTCTTATTAGCAGAATAATTAATGTAATAACTAATGTAATATGTAATGTAATGTAATGTAATATAATGTGACAGAAGAATAGTACAGAGTTAAGGAAGACAAGAACTCACATATTCTCAGTATCACGCACAATATCTATCTCCAAATAGTCCCCATGTATGACGCTCCTTAAATAATGTTGTAACCCATCCCTCTGGAGTCTTGACCTGAAGTTTAAGAAATACTGGCCTTGATATATGAAATACAAAGTTAATGCAAAAAAACTCATTTACCACATAGTTCCACCTTCTGTCCCCATCAATCATATTACAAAATCTGTCAAAACAAAGCCAATTGCATGGCTTAAATTCTCCCCCATACACACTAGGAAAAGTGCTAAGGGCCAAAATAAATGCCCAAAGGAACAGGAATGCAGACAGTGTGATACTGGTCTCATTAACTTCCACAAAGTAATATTGATATATATTGCAATGCTTGTTTTGAGAAAATAGATAAGCCCTCTGGATGCTTTTAGACTATGTTTACAATACAATATTCTCTAATCTCATTGGCTGATAATATCTCATTTTGGCATATTTTTGCTATTGCATTCTTTTTGCTTTCCCACTCTAGAGTCCTTCAGCCAATCTTGTCTTCAACTTTCTTCCTTCTTGACCACAACTACTATCCTTGCTCACTGTAGAAAGGAATATAAATAAATCTGGGAGAAAATGTTTTGAAGATGTGGAACAAAATATAATTTCTAGCTGGGCGTGTAGCAGAAAGATAAAGGGTTTCAGTTCATTCCTTCTCAGCCCCTAACCTCACTGGATTCTGAATTCTGGCTGAGAGTGATGTGTTGTCTACACCAAAAGCTGAGTGTAAGTCCTTCTCAAACTCACAAACCCAAAAACTCATAGCAGTTTGCCTCAAACTGCCTTTATTATTCTTTCTAAAACTAACATCATCGGGAGTATTTGCCATCCTAAAACCTTGGAAATATTTGGTTCAAGAATCCAAAACCAATATTTTTTTTTCAAGTTTAACCTACCACCTATTTGAGCAAAGTGGTCTTCTAAATTTGAAGCATACAAACATGGACAAATCTCACAATACTTGAGGTTTTACTGGCTTGATAGCAAAATGCTTCCTATACTTCCAGAAAGAATAAACAAGTATAAAATTATTAGCACTTAAATTGAGGTTAATTTAGTAATATGCTCTCATTAAACATTTCTAATAAGGTTCAACAATTTTAATGAATTCTATAAGTATCTTTTCCAGTAGTAACAGAACAAATGATCAGATGAAGTCAGATTATAATGATTTTAGCATCGTAATTTACTAATAAAGCTGAAATTTTACAATAATCTGATACATTTCTCAAGACAGATTATATCTTCTGCGTAGTCAACCACACACCACCACTGGGATGAATCTCCAAACCTGACACAATTTATGGGAGGAAAGGAATTATTGAAGCTACAGATCCAAGGGAATTTACATAATAGTGAAAGAGTCTGCCCCCCTTTCACAGGTCAAAGCAGAGAAAGAAACCCATCACAAATACCACACACAGAACAGCAAACAGGCAGAGGAACAGGGAGAGTGGCAGGCAAGGAGGCAGGCAGGGGAGCAGTGAGATTTTCTCCCCCTTTATATAGCTTTAGGGCAGAGATCTTGCAACCCTACCCCAGATTTAATGGCTTCCTGAGTCTCTGGAATTTCCTTTCTGCACTGCCCACAGAGGAAGGGATGTTAATTACTAGTTTCCCTTAGCTTCTTTACATCCTGCCCCCTTCTGAGAGGCTGCCTTCCTGTACCATCCTCAGAGACCCACCCAAGATAATTAAAAAGACCAAGTTGACAACAAAACCTAACCATCATACATTCTAATACTTAAAAAAGCTGATCAGTTGATCTATTGGTTATACTTGGAACATCTCTGAGTCACCACTGATCTCACTACGTTCTAAGCTTTTAGTGATCAGAATAAAAATGTATGCTAATGTTGGTAATGTGAGGAAGAGATGCAACACATGTTGATCCCAACTAAAAATACTCTTCTGTCTTGCCCATACATAAAAGGTGTTTTCCAGTGGTAACAAGATTTGGGAAAAATTGAATTAAATCTACTTTAATGTTATAAAAACTCTAATCTTTCTATAACACAGAAAAATAATAAAATCCTAAAATGTATTCATGGAGCATGATTTATCCCTATTTCCTCTGATCTACTCTTTGCTTTTAACTTGAATTTTGCCTATTTATAATGTTGATATCTGCTTCTGTCGAGGTGATAAATGTGTTACAAACTTTAACTTTTATCCTCATCAGTTTTGAAAAATCTTGCAACATATACTTTAGTACAGAACACCAGAATAAATAAAACTGGAATATAGAAGGAAAAAAGAGAAAAGCTCTACAGAAAACTCAAATTCAAGTATGAAGTGAAATGTTCCACTATGAATAAGAAGCCAAATTTTGTGAACTGCCAATTGGGGTTTGGCTATTCAGAAATATTGTATGTAAAGTTGGTACACATATGGTAATAAGAGATCAGATCAGGAGATTTCTGAAGCTTGTAGGCCTTCCCTGTGGCAGACCAGAGCTCCTCAAATATAAAATCCAGCTTTGTTTGAACAAAAAAAAAATAAAGCCTGATATCATAAATATTAAATTTTCACCACAAATTCTTTATTAGCAAATGTGCCATGATTATGTAGGATGTTACCATTAAGAAAAAAATGGATGAAGGCTGCTGCAATCAAGTTCGCATTGCTGGCAGAAAGAACCTTACCAAAAGCAGCTGATGAGAAAAAAAGAGTTTATTTTGGCTTACAGACTTGAGGGGAAACTCCATGTTAGCAGGGAAAATGATGGCATGATCAGAGGCTGGACATCACCTCTGCCACAGCAGGTGGCAAGCAGTGACAAGAAGGTGTGCCAAACACTGTCAAGTGGAAGCTGGCTATGACACCCATAAACCAACAATACACCTCCTCTGAGAGTCTCCAATTCCCAAATTGCCACCAGCTGGGGAACCTAGCATTTAGAACGCATAAGTTTTTGTGGAACACCTGAATCAAATCACCACAAAGGTCTTTTGGAAACTGCATTTTTTGTAATATTTTCTAAAATGATAATGCATTTTAAAATGTAATAAAGCTCATTAATTAAAAAAATAACATTAGGGCTGAAGAAATGGGTTAGTGGTTATGTATACTTTTAGAGGACCTGAGACCACCTGAATTTGCAGGCCCAAATCCCATGTAAACAGCTGGATTGGCCACACACATCTGTAACCCCAATCATGTGGAGGAATAGAGATCAGCATATCTCAGGGGCTCATAGATGACAAGCTACAGAATCAGTAAGAGACTCCGTGCAAAGAGAATCTGTCAGGTGAGGGATGGAAGAAGATGGTCCATGTTCTCTTCCTGTCATTGCAGGTGAGACCTCATCCACATCATACACCACACACAATACACAGGCACACAACTAGTGGAAAAAATATAAAATAACATTAAGATTTTGTGTGAATAATGTAAAGAGCTGTTAATTGAGACTTCAAGCATGCTGTTATTGCTAAAGTCAATCATAGTTATTATGAAGAACAATATGGGATTTTTAAAAAGATAAGAACGAGGTTACTAAAACAAAGTTTTACGCCACACCACTAAAGATTATCACTTTGTTCTATAAGTCAAGAATTATATCAGAAAGTAGCATCTATTTATAATAATTCCACATATATATTTGTCTACATTAATCTATAAGAGAGTAGCTATAATTTGAGATGTCTGTGCTTGCTGCAAATATTAGAACTGAACTGAAAGACTTATCAAAGTCCCCTCCACACACCCACAGTCAGGCTCGTTTGCATATAAACAAAAGAAGGTCAAGAAATATTCTGAAGACTGCCTGGCCTGTCTGAAGTGATGTAGAACAGCAGGAAGCCCCTGGGGCAGGCCAGGCAGTTCATACCCTCAGTCTCACCTATTTCATGAATTTAGTTTTCCATCAAGGTTGAAAAATTAAGTCTGTTAAAGGTGAAGTCTTTTGAAGCCCTCACATATTTTCTCTTTCAAGCAGAAATTATCATCCTTTAATGAGGAAAAATGAAATCACAAATTCAGAAAAAGAAGATTGGGTTTTGTGCCTGATAGGTTTATAGTTTAAATAAGATGTGAGGAGGCTGATCATTTCCAGCCATATACACATATACACCCATTGTTGCTTCCACATTTTCAGGACATTGCTAAAACACATGTACCATTTTGTTCCAAATAGCACTTAGCATCATCCTGTTTCTACAAGGGATTGGAAGTTGATAAATATTACCAATTTACAGTGATTCTATCATAATATGAGACACATCTGTGGAAGGACTGTTCCGTGTGTGTGTGTGTGTGTGTGTGTGTGTGTGTGTGTGTGTTAACAGGCCAGTTTCCAAGTGCATGGACCCACATAACTAACTAATATTTTGAAGATTTAGAAGGCAAAAAAGGGAAACTGAAATAATGAGGGTGGCCATATTTAATAAAAAACAAAATAAAATAATGGGTTCAGTTTTCTTTCAACTAATTCATAATAAAGCACACAATAAACCAGAGAACATTAGATGGGAATGCATCATGTGCAGGAACCACACAATTATGTATATTTAGAGAGAATAACTTGCCTCTTCATCCTTGTAGCAGACCTCACTACATAAAGGACAAGAAACGTAAAGATGAGCACAGGATCTGGGCTGAGAAAGCACTCCATCACTAGTATGAGTCTATAACACACTTATTGACATCTTACAAAAAAATACCTTCAGAGCAGGGCACACTGATTATCAAGCTCAAGGGAGTTTCACAATTTTTAAACTACTTACAGAAAACTGTATTCCTTCACTAAATCCTACATCCAAGTTTCCCCCATTCTAAAGAAATTAAACATTAATTATATAGTTACATATGGCTCATATGTTCTATGACATGACTGATACAAAAATTATTTGCAGAGAACTAGAATTATGAAAAGTTGTAGTCTTAATGTATCTGCATCTTCAGTATCAAATATTTCCGCCAGCCATGTTCATCACTTTTCCTTAAATTAGTTTCAACTAAAAGACATGAAAATCAAAATATCTATCTTCTCGTGCTACCATGTTAGGATAAATTTTAAAGCAATAGAATTTTGTCCATTTTTGTTTTGAGACAAGTCTAAAGTTTGAGAGGCTCACATATGCTCATGAATGGAAATAATCATGGATTAGTGAGATTTTCTATAGGAAGAAATATTGGAAATTTATCTGAATCTCGTTTCTCATTAGCACTCTGCTTGAATGCACTGAATATGCTAACAGCTACATTAAGGGATAAATAAGGGGAAGCACAAATACTAAACATGAGACATTAACTAAGCCCTGAATCAGTTTGCCACATAAAGTCTATTTTTAAACGAACTAAAGCTTTATGTTGTAATTTTCCTACACAAACACACACACACACACACACACACACACACACACACACACACACACACACACACACACTAATGGTTTCCTAGCTTTGCTTTCAATTTTATGAAGCCTCCAGGTATTATGTAATACCTTCCTCTCCTAAAAAGTAGAAAGAAAAATGATATAAAGAAACATGAAAATGAGAAAAGCTAGTTATTCAATACTAAAACAAATATTTTAGGTACTTTTTATGGGCAATATATTCCTAGGAGCCTTTATTTTTCACCAAAGCACAGCTGATGGTGAATATAGAAAATCACTGACGTTCCTACAGAGAAATGAAATGTTTTCAGATGTGCTAAATGTATTCCACAAAAGATGTACAATAAACATGCAAAATATATATTTGAAGTCAAAGCATAATATTGTACAAATGTCCCATCCCAATTCTAGTTTATTGTGATGTCTTTTAAAAATTGAATCACATCACGAAATTATATATTTCAATATGTGCCACAATCTGCAGTATAATGATCTCTATATAGCTAGAAAGCAAGCAAGAGTTGTGGCAGAAATCATGTGAACTTTTTAACCTTTCTTTGTTCATAATGTCGTCAAAGTAAACCCCCAACTGTTTCATCAGCCCAATCTTCAGTAAATGAGATTTCTTATTCAGGAAGCTCTGCATTTTTTATATTCATCTTATATTTTTTTTGTTTTCATGGTAGGGTCTCGCTCTAGCCAGGCTGACCTGAAACTCACTACATACTCAAAAGCTGGCTTCTAATTCACAGCAATCCTATGTCTCCAAAATTAAAGGGGATTAAAGACTTGTACTACTACAATGAGCAGACAGAGCAAATATCCATGCCAGGGCCTCCAGCCATTGCAAATGTACTCCAGATGCATGTGCTACTTTGTGCATCTGGCTTTAGGTGGGTACTGGGGCATCTAACTGGCTTTATTAGGCTGTGCAGGCAAGTGCCTTAACTGCTGAGCCATCTCATATGATTTGAATGTGATTAAAACAAAATGGTGGGTCAAGTTGGCCCTTTTGTGACATGTTACAACTTCATGAATTGTAAACTCTAAGGAAAAATAGATTGCCAGTAGCCTGAGTGGTTAGAAGCAGATGCTGACCCAGCCAACAACCATATATGAACCCTGCAAGCTGAATCAGCTAAGCCTACCTCAGATTCCAACCTGATAAGCCGCAGACTTCAAATTTGGGTTGTTTAACTCATTGAGTTGATAGTAATTTGTTACATAGCATGAAAATTCTAACAAGCAATTGTCATTTTCTCACAAATTTCTCACATATCTAAGATAAGAGCAGTGATTTTCTTGCCACTCAAGCTTGCATCGCCTTTGATGCCCTCTACTCTAATTGGCTCTCCTCTCACCCAGCTAAGTTGGTGAAACACCTGAGAAACACTTGAATTTTAGCAGCCCACGTGACCTGGCCCACAACTAGCTCTCTTAACTCAAGTCCTACATCTCCTTGCATTCATTTCTCCCCAGTGGTCTCCTTGCTGATTCTTCTTAAGTATGCAAGGAAAATTTCTGGTTAAGTAGTTTAATTCTCTGTTCTTTGTTTCTGAAATGATCTTCCTTTTAATAATCTTATGGCTTCATTTATTCAAATTTCTCCTCACCTATTATCTCCTCATAGAAGCTTTTTATCAATAATATATTAAAATAGAAAACAATATGACTTTCAAATCACTTATCTTGCCTTGGGTTGCTGTTTTTTTTAAATAGTTTATTTATTTGTTTTTAAGCAGAGAGAGAGAGAGAGAGAGAGAGAGAGAGAGAGAGAGAGAGAGAACCAGGACCACCACCTTGTGGGTCTGGCTTATGTGGGTCCTGGGGCACTGGAAGCAAGTGCCTTAACCGCTGAGCCATCTCTCCAGCCATTTTTTTTAAATAGTTTATTTATAGGTTGCTGTTTTAATAGCAACTTAAATAATTATTTTCCCCATTTCTAGTCTGTCATTCAATAGAATGTAAACTGCATGATGCTAAGCAAACTTTAGGATTCTTTGCTCTCATAGTCTAAAACAAAGACAAATTATGCAAATGGTCCAAGTTTGCATAAAATTGCAGTTGAAATTATTTCGAGAACTTCCTACAAGCATTCTTTGTGGCATGATGCTT
The DNA here is from genome assembly GCA_004024765.1 of Zapus hudsonius. Taxonomy (NCBI): domain Eukaryota; kingdom Metazoa; phylum Chordata; class Mammalia; order Rodentia; family Dipodidae; genus Zapus; species Zapus hudsonius. Next base: position 21,810 of record PVHP010016323.1, on the reverse strand, counting down.
TCAGATATTTGAGTTATCCCAGGGAAAGGCACAAGAGTTCATTGCAAACTTTTATTGAATAAGGCTAACTAGTCATAAGACTATATCCTGGCTTCATCTTTCTGTATTCTGTTTTAAGAAAAGATTTTAATGAATAATTCTCATTAAACAATGAATAGCTCAAACTGAAGTTCTTGACTTCTCTGTCTGTCAGTTATAGCTTAGCAGCTATTTTCTTAAACCTCATTCACAGATTTAAAGTAAAAAGTTAGTGTGATCAAAAGATAAAATAACTTGTTCTACCAGTGTGTTAATAGTGAGTTTTCAAGTCAAGGTGGTAGTATTACTCCATGGAGGCTAGAGACTGTTCACGAGGGATCTACTCATGGTGACTCAATCCATCAAACGTTTTAAGGAAGTGCAGAGGAATTCCTCCCAATTCATAGCAATCTGCAGAAGACACTATCTGCCAAATCTTTCTCATACAGGTCCATGTGTTAAATAAGAGGAAACTGCTTTTTGATGCTGCTCATATTTGTATGTGATTTTGCTAACATAGTGGAATAATGTGGGGAATGGATTATCTACTTCTTCCTCCTTTTCCTGCCTGTCAGTGCTTTGCTGTGGGAGGGGTGGGGAGCGCAGATGATTGATAACAAAACCCACAACCTTTCACCTCCAAGTCACCAGCCTGAAATCAAGCTTGTTGAGCAATGGAAGACATTTGTTTCCACTGGCAGCTCATCACAAGCTTGCATGAAATGAATGACTGGTCTCTATTTGCCTACTGGACCTGAAATGATAACTATTTGGAATGAGAAATACATTGTGCTGTGAGTGAAGCCTTGATTATTATTATCTTAATATTCTTTTTTAAAGGCCTTTAAGTTAATAAATGAGATTGGTTTCTTACTAAAATTTTACTATGTTTTAACAAAAATATTCATCATTTAGATTTTAATAATCAAAGCAAAATTTAGTCAAACAGATTCATATGATATTAAAGGTATTGCCTTAGATTTGTTTTTATTTCTCAACAGTTGGAGTGATTTATTTGGAAATTATAAAATAGATTTATTAGTAGTAATTATTATTATTATTCTGAGAGAGCATCTCATATAGCCCAGGTTGACCATAACTTGCTGTGTAGCTGTGGTTGGCCTTGAGATCCCAATCTTCTTGTCTCCATCTTCCAAGCACTGAGAGTACAAATATATGCTGTGATTCAATAATATTTTCTATATATTTAGATTTGTAGTTTTACTGTTTATGTGTGTGTGAGCATGGGTGAAAGTATGGGAACATACATGCCATGTGCACGCATGAAGGTCAGAGGGCAATCTCAGAAGTCAGTCCTCATCTTCCACCTTGTTTGAGGATGGATTTTTTTCCCCATCATGCACAGTTGCATTTGCCAGGCTAGCTGACCCATGAACTTCTGGAAAGCTCTCTTGTTCCTGTTTCTGCTTCCTTCTAACCCTAGGCAATCTGAAATTACAAATGAGCAGCACATCATCTGGCTTTTGGGTGTATTTGGGGGATCCAAACTCAGGTACTCACACTTGTGCAACAAGAACTTTATTCACTAAGTCATTTCCCCAACCTGGATTTTATAGCAGTAAATTATTAAATAATTAATAAATTAAAAATGAATTTTTATTCAAAGAAGAACAGTTTCTGAAGATGGTTCAAGATAAAGTAATTACAGCTTGCTTCCTGTGTTCAAGTGACATGGGTTCTAATAGAAGAGTTGTTCAACTCTGTTACACTCACTGGGCCCTCACTTCCTAAAAGCTATCAAAACATGCCTAATGGGGAAAAAAGAAATATTGTTACAGATAGTTTAAAAACATATGCTATTTGTATAAGCATCTCTTATTATAGTATAAAGAAACCCTCTATGGACAATAAAGGTTTGGGTGATTATTAGCTCTGTTAACAAATATTCCATTATCTCTGTCACAAATTAGTGTGTTACAATTTCCTGTGTTTAGTTACTTTTTGTATTTCTGGTCTAGAATACCTGACAGAAACAATGTAAGAGATAAAGGACTTGTTTTAGCTCAGAGTTCAGAAGGTATAGACCATCATGGTAGGAAAGGCATGGTGTCCAGAGATACAGGGGCTGTTCATACCACAGTGGCAGAGAAGAGCCTAGAGCTGGGCTATAAACAGTCAAGGTCATCAGCAAGGCCAAAATACAGAAAGTTTCCACAGCATTCCAAAGCAGTGCTACCAGTGCCTCACATAAGCCTATGGGGAATGTTTCACATTTAAATATAACATTCCATCACTGGCCTCCACAGATGCCTGGCCATCTCACCCTACAGAAAGTATTCAGGACGATCTCATAAATCCCCATAGTCTGAACAGCCCACAGATATCTCTGAAGATTCAAAGGTTGAGAAGCCTGAAAGGGATTAAAATTTTGCATAAAAATACCATAATGAAATCTAATTTCTTTCAAGCTAAGAAATTTTTAATAAAAAGAATCATATAAATCATAAAAAGGGCAGAAGTAAGTTCCGAGGCTGGGAATATGAATCAGTGGTAAAACTTCTTGCTACATGAGCATGGGGGCCTAAGGGCCTAAATTGATTGGATCAGATCCCCCAGAATCCATATAAACAACTGGACCTGTGACCCCAATCATGAAGGGAGCACAGACTGGAGATGAGAAAATTACTGGGGCTCACTGGTAAGCAAGTGTGATGAAGACAGCAGCTCAGAGTTAGGAGACAGTCTCCTCAAGAAAAAATTCCCATGGGCCACAGAGAGGAAGACAATGTTTTCCTCTGATCTCCACATGCACACTCACACAGCTCTTGAACTTGCACACATACACCACACAAACTACACACCACATACTACATACATACACAGAGAGAGAGAGAGAGAAAGAGAAAGAAAGAGAGAGAGAAGTAAGTCCAAGTATGGAAGAATTAGAGGAAGACCTAGGAAAGAACAAGGAAAATACAGATATTTTCATTTACTGTTTGTTTTCAGGCAACTGAGAAGAGGGGGTTGATTCTTCAATGAGATTTTTGGAGATTTTTGTGTCGTGTATAACAAGTGACCCACGCACCTTTAAATGTTTTTTTTTCTAAAACAGAATCCTTTTTTGATCACTTGTTTTCTGTGGAGTATGTTTTCTTTGGGAAAATGGAAAAAGATATTTCAATGTTAGGACACGAAAAACCCAAATCTATCAATAGGAGAAAATCAATACAAGTTTATTCCCAGAAAATAAGTCCAAGGAATATTTTATGGTCATAAAGCCTACCCTTTCATTGTAAATAATATTTAGGTATTCATAAATACTGCAAACACTACTGATTGGTCCAACCAAAAACTGTAATATATGTATCAGATCAACAAGAAGAATGTATGTAAATCAGAAAGCAAAGACCAAAGAAAAATAAATATTATTCACATTCATCTTTCAAGAAATTCAGTATATGAAACCTGTAACTGAAAGCAAAAAAAAACATAAAATACATGTTATTAGAAGTACAAACTATACTAACTCACTAAATGGAGAGGCAGAAGTTTGCTGCAAGTTCTTGCCAGCACTACCTATGAAGCCAGTCCCAGGCCAGTCAGGCCTAAATAACAAGATTCTGTCGGGAAAAATACATAATTCACACACACACACACACACACACACACACACACACACACACACACACACTCCAGTACTAGAATAAGAAGAGACAGTTTGAGAAGGTAAAAGCTGTTTGTCTTTGGTTAATGGGATATAGAAGTGAAGTGGGCATGAAAAGAGCTAGAAAGAAATTAATAATCTTGCATAAAAGTATATCTAGTATTTGAAACAAATGCTTACAATTCAATAAATAAAAATATTGTTACACTTCTCATTTTCAGCTCTTGATTTTTGTTTTGGAAACTTTAAATGTTTTAGGATAAATATTTTAAGAATATAAGCATGTATTTTATAAGCAAAAAAAGAAATATAGAATTACATAAAATTATAATTTTAACTTAGCCACACTTAAGCTAATATCCAAGTTCTTCTGTCTCACAGAGGAAATGAAGTTTTGGAATATAACAAAGAACCATTCAACTAGGCATCAGTGATTTACCTCAATATGGAGATTCTCTTCTATCCCATGGTCTACAAGGCATAACCACATACATAATTATGACCTGGATTTTTCTGTTGGCATGTAAAATGAGAATAAATTGTATTGTCAGATAATAGAGAAATGTACAGTACTCAGAAAATGCTTATATGAATTTCTTGTGATAATTTATACAATTATATCATTGTAGGAAGCTCAGATAATTAACTGATCTATTTCACTGCCATCTGGATCAATTAATAGTAAGATCAATGAAGAAAATTGCTAATAATATACCTTTTGTCCCATGTCCATCTCTGTCTTTCTCTCCCTCTTCCCTTCATCACTCCCTTCCTTCTTTCCTTCCTTCCTCCTTTCTTTTTGTCCTGTAGAAAACAAGGGATGAGAAGGTAATTCTTAGAAAGCGAAAAGGTTTTGCCAGTGTGAAGTTGCTTCAGGCTCAGCATTCAGGGTGGATCAATGCTAGCTGAGGAGAGGGGGATGGAAAGAGGGTTTACCAGCCAATGTGCCAGGGTTGATACCTTCAGGGCTAACCATCCTTGTTGGCATTTTTGGACTTGTAGTCCCCTAAAGTTTCTCAGTAAGTTGATTATTGCCTTTAGAAATAATGTCATGGCTTTTGGAGTACTATAACTTTATCTTTCAAAACTTCATGGGGCGGTGAAAGATTGGTTTCATTTCTTGTGGATTCTGATTCTTCTTTGCAGTGATTCTCTCTCTCTCTAAGGGACTGGCCAGGTATAGTTTTTATTAGTCTTACACATCATGCCACCTCCAGAGAATTTACACTGACTAATTCATCTTTCCTGACAATCACCAAAATAAGAACCATGGTTTTATTTCACTTTTGTGAACTTACTTTATTTTGTAACAGTAAGCAACAATAAAGACCAAATAGACAAGGGTTTCTTGCTTCAAATATTAAATCTAATGGCAGTTTTTAAATCATTTTATTCTTGAAATTTCTAAAGTACAATTTAACCATATTTTTTTATCTGACATGTTCATTCCTTTTTGTATGTGGCAGTGAAGATTGGAAGCTCACTGGTATGATAGCCAAGATTCTGGTCCCAGCTGGGCAAATGACCTCATATAACTGACTTAAGTTTCCCCAAGCCTTGTGTAGTTTTTTCATAGATATAAAATAAAGGAATCAACCTCTAAAGCTGGCTTAAGTTTTAAGATTTCTTCCAATAAGGAATGATATTTTTCCAATGTCAAACCTTCAAACAGCAACAAGAACACTCAGGTATATTTTACTTTCCAGTTATTCAAATGTATTCAGAAGGTAATATTTGAATGATTCTCATTTTTTAGGGTATGGTAGATTTATTTTAAGTATGTAAAGTCAAAAGTACATGTTAAAGATCCTAAGCTGGGAAGCTGGGAGGGATCCTGAGCAGGTAGTCCTCAAATTTTAAGTTATTATGAAGTGTTCTCTTACATATGTAGAGTGAACGGTAGATGGTTAAATGTTACAATAAAGAGAATTTGAAAGAGTAAGGGTAAGTTGGAGTAGCAGGTACTTTGATTTTACCCTTAAAGTCCAGTTCTTAGTGCTTAAAATATTTATCATCTTGTCCTTATCAGAGATGAAATTTTCCAATCATTTAAATAGGATAGCAAAAGGCAAATCTTCCTTATAGATAATTTCAAACATTAAGTACAGAAGTAAGAATAATGGAAAATCAAGGTTAAAATCCAAAAGCAATAATTTACTGATTATTATTAAAATTAGCAGACAAAACTTTACAGGAAAATAGGTGACTCACATACCCCAAAGCATCATGCATTATATGTATTATTACAGTGATTATATCATCTTGACAAATTAGTTTTGATATGCCTCTTTCAGCTCAATTTTTCTTCTGTTAAGAGTGGACTTGCAAAGAATAGAGTGTAAAAAGGCAAAAACAGTGACTTGCAGCAGGGAAACCTGGCAGAGACAACCTTAAATAATTTATATTAAGCTTCATTAGTGAAAATATAGCTGGTAACATTGCCTGTGCTGGCAAGCAATGAAGAAGGCATTTGGTATCTGTTACCTTCTTCCACAAGGACCCACAAGCCTATTATTACCATGAAAAAAATCAAAAAAGCACAAATTCAGAGGCATCTTAAAAAAAACTGACCAATAATCTTTAAGTCTTTCAATGTTTATAAGCAACAAAAATGTTTAGTGCAAAAAAACTAAAGAGATATAATGCATAAACATACTGAGAATTATATAATAGAACATAAAAGAAGCCACTGGGAGAAAATAAATATCTGATAAATGACTATTTTCTAGAATACATTCAGAATGTTTGCAATTATATAACAAGAAATCAGTCTCATTAGCAATAAATAAAAGAGTGAAACACCTTTAACCCAAAGAAAAAATATTAGCAGGAAATTAACATATTAAAATTTTTCTTTATGGCTAGTCAGTCAATAGAGAAATGCAAATTATAATGGTATGCTCCTCCACACCAACTCAAATTGCTAAAATTAGTAAGATTCATAGAGCAAAGTTTGATGGGTATGTGGAGCAATTAGAACCTGTGGACAGTTAATGGAAATATAAAATGATATAACTACTTTGGGAAAAGTGTGGCATTTTCATATATAAACATTTACTACTGTGACCTAGACATTCTGGTCATATTTACCCAAGAGAAATGAAAGCATACTCTCCTTTGTAAAAAAAAAAAAACAGCATTGAAATGCCAATGAAGTTTTATTAGTTAGGCATAAAAAAGCAACTCAAATGTTCATCTACTGGTGAATGGCTAAATAATGTTTCTGCATCTCTACAACACATGTTGTATAGCAATAAAAGAGAACAAGCTGTGGACCCATCAAGCAAAAGCATGCATGGATTTTGACAGCATTATGCTAAATGAATGAAATGTGATCCAGGACACTACATACTATATGATCCAATACTATAAAATGACTATGAATCACTATTTTGTGAGAGAAATAAAAGCAGTGGGTGCTAGGGGCTAGAACTTGTGCAAAGGAGTCAGCTATTCAACTGTGAAGGGCACAGGGAACTATCTGATGGGATGGAACTTTTATATAATTGACATTGTCAAACTACCTTATGCTGTATGTTCACTGGTGAAATTCATTGCATGTATCTATCTTCTAACTCAAAATACTTGATTGAAAAAAAATTTTAAAAATAGAGTTGATTCTTGCATAGGTCCTAAATAATTGACAAGTTAAAGGGATATCCTTGGAATGCATTCCTAATTGATTAGAGTCTTTTAAATATATTTTCTGGCAAGAATCCAGTGTAGCATAGAAAGTCATGGTCATTTTCCTTCTCATAAAAATTGAAGAATGTATACTGAAGCTGCAGTGCACAGACAAAGGTTCACAACCAGATTATTTTACAAAATTAGGAGTGGGGGCACAGGTCAATTCGTGGACCAGAATTGCAAAGGAAGCCTTGAGATAGTTTCAGAATACTTTTTGAAGAGCATGGGATTAGCAATCCCATGCTCTTCAAAAACAATGGCAATGAAAGTTGATATTCTGAGGAAAGTGAAGTAATGTTGAGTGAGTATGTAGTTTGAATATGATGGTCCTCCAAGGCTCATGGGTTTAAACACTTAGTCCCTAAGTAGTGGTGGTTTGAGGAACTGCAGAACCTCGATGGGTAAGTGGGTCACTGGAGTGTCCTTGAGGTTTATCACCCAGCCCTGCTTCCTGTCAAACAAGGTGAGGAATTCCAGTTATATATGCTCCCACTGCCAAAGAGCCACCTACCACCACACCATCTCCACTATGATGGACTGTACCCTCAAGCCATGAACTAAAGAAATACTTTTTCCCTTAAGTTGTTTTCAAAGTATTTGGTCAAAGAACAAGAAAGGTAATTAATACAAAGAATGAGCAGGAAGTTGAGTAGAACATTGTGCCTCCCTGACCCCACAATTTCTAAATGGGACAAATTATAATATTAATCCTAAAATGTAACCATGAATTATTTTATTAAATGCTGAATCAAATAATAGCAGGTAAATTTTTTAAAAATACTTAAGATCTTAATGATCTACTGTAAAATGATAGTATTTGTATTAATAATTATAGATAATTATTCCTTTTTAAGTATGACAAGAGCATTTTTAGTATCATGAAGTATAATTGAGATACCTGGGTAAAGTGTACAATGTTTAGCCTTGGTATGTATATACTATAAAATGATTACCATAATCAAGTTAATTAGTGCATCAATATCCTCACATATATAATTAGCCCTGTATTTTGGTGAGAATGCCTAAAATCTTCCCTAGAAAATTCAAGTGCACAGGATGTGAAGGCGATCTGGCTGCGACATCTGTCACCCCATTGATCATCAGGGTTGATTCGGCTGATCTGGCTGGCTAGGTGGGTGTCCCCTTCCTCCCTCACCACTCCACTTGCATCCCTCCTGAAGCTGAAGAGGACGACCTTCCCCGAATAGAGGAGGACTGGTCTTCGGTCAAGGGTATACGAGTAGCTGCGCTCCCCTGCTAGAACCTCCAAACAAGCTCTCAAAAAAAATTCAAGTGCACAATACACTACTATTAGCAACAAGTCACTGTGCTGAACATTAGCTCTTCTACATACTGCTCTGACAACTGAACGTTCATACTTTTTGACCTACATTTCTCCAGTTCTCATCCCCCACCCCTGGAAACTACCAAAAACACTGCTAAGAACAGGGCAGAGTGAAAAATAATAGTACCAATACTGAAATGAATACCACACTACAAAGAAGAGAAAAGAAAAATATCATAACTTCATTTCTGGTTTTGCTGCTTTTTCCTTTTAAAATATGCATTATATAAAGAAATGAAAAACATTTTTTGGATGAGATGTTACATAATAATAAGTTCTTAATAATAATTCTTCACAAAGTCATGTGTCCTAAAGCTAACAGCCCCATGAAGTTAAAACTGTGCTCTTGATATCTACTTTTATGTTTCACTATAATCACATTCATTAGTAAAATAATTTTTCTACCAGCAACACAAGGGCCCCTTTCTTTTTTCAGTTCTGTCTTGAAGGGAAAAATAAGAGGCCATATTATGTATTTTTGTTAAATGTATTTGAATTATACAGGAATAAAAGATCCCTAGTGCTCTGGGCAGATTAAGTGTGAATTGATCATTTAGATTTTTTTTAATAAAGAAGATATCTGTTTCCTAGGATAAGCCATCAATTTTAGAAAGTTTAACCCCCTTGTCCTTATTTAGAAATCTACAACTGGCTGTCTGCCATCATCCTCAAATGTGTGCTCTGTTTACATATTTGTTAATGAGTAACAAAAATTCAGCTAGAGGCATCATCCCAGATTAACTTGTTCTCCAGGGTCACTGAGCTTCAAACTCTAATTGCTGATCCTTTCTCTCTGTAACCTTCTTCAGAGCAGACCTGAGCCCAGGGTCCCTGTACACCAGTTGTCTGGTTTATTTTCCATTCTTAGAAATAGGTTGCTAAATATATTCACAAACTATGTCTTTTTTTTTTTTTTTTTGCCTGCTCTTACACTGTTCCATTAACCTAAGGGCACCTCTTTCACTGCCCCAAATTCTATCAGTTTGCAAAACCAAGATTGCATGTGATACCACAGGAATTAAAATTCTTAAAAGTTTGAATGAATCCAGTGTTTGTCCATTCTTTCAGAAACCACAGCCCTCCTCCACTTCAGAAAACTGCTGTTAGTGGAGCGGCCTGAATCGCCTTGTCCACAGAGTATTAGCACAGATGAAAGGGCTTTCAAAAGTAGTCTCAGGCAGGATGCAGAAACCTGGAGGAAGGATGCCCCCAGCTGTATGGCTCTGACACTGCTGTTGAAGTATGCTGTTCTCTAAGCATTTCTTGTTAAAGCACAAAACCCCAAATTAATTGGTTTATACTAGAGTAGGAAGGAGGAATACATAGGTCACTGATAGGTGAAACCTTGGATGAAACAGATGACTCTCAAGGAAAATGTAAACTGCTAAAATGAATACAGCAAGAAATAGAAATTTAACTGGATCAATTGCCAAACCCTATAAATTATTTAAAAAAACAGACTGAGACTTCTGCTAAGGAATTCATATTACATTGAATCATATTGGTCCATGGATTACTTGGGGGATCATTGTACACTAACACCCCGGTTTATCCCTGGAGCTGGGTGAACAGTCCTGGGACAGCATAGCCACATAGGAGACAGTTGCAGTGAACAGCTCATTTATTAGGTTGGGGAAGGTGTTTTTATTCAGGAGGAAAAGGAGAGGCAAGGGCATAAATGGCAAGGGGATTGGCAGGGACAGGGTGGTCTGTGGATGTCTCATGAAAGGATTGGCAGGGGCCAGCTGCATAAATAAGCTGGAAGGACTTTCTTGTTGCCTGGGCCTTGTTATTACCTTATAGCTGAATTATGTGAACTCAGTAAACACAGGCTTTGAATTGCCTGGACATATGAGGGTTTGTTGGGGCCTGCCAGGTGGCTGGAGTTTGGGGAAGAAAGGAGTCAGCTGAACTTCTACAGGTTTCAGGATGAGGTTATTGGGGTTTCAGGCCAGTCTCAATTTATCTTTAATCCTGTGTCTTCTGTGCCTCTCAGCAGGGTCCCAAAGAATCATATATAATACAAAAATATTTCTCTGTAAGCAAAAATAAGAGTTTCTAATTTTTTTATGAAAGAGTAAGATGTTATACAAAATCCTGAAAGAAGAAAAAAATAAAAACTATAAAACTTTATATGTATGAATATTAATGTCAATTTTATTAATATTAATACAATGTTAATAAAATAACAGTCAGTCAAATATATCTGACACACAGTAAATACTCATTTGAATGAATGAGTAGACTTAGAATAATTCTGAAAATTAGTATATCATACAAACAGAAATGAAATGACATATAGCATAGCCCAAAGTTCTCAATCAATACAATATACTAGACAAACTTGAAATTAAACAACAAATGTCAATGCAATTTAGGATAAAAGACAGAAAACATTTCAAATTAAAGGGGAGTTAGTATATAATTATTACTTAGTATATAATTATTAGTTAGTATATAATTATTGTTGTTTTATTAGTGGAGTAACCATTTAGACAAAGAAAAATTTAGCAGGATCCTGTATCTTAAGACAAATAAATTCCCAGCCGATTAGATATTTATACCCCTAAATTTCAATATGGAAACCCAAAAGTAATAGAAAACTCATGGCAGAAATAATGGTCATCTCAAAAAATGCAAGGCAGATAACCTAAGGAAGGTCAATGGAGAGAGGCACCAAGGGTGCCCAAAATTTTCCAAAACACAAATTTAGACTCTTACAAACCTAATAACTATGCAAAATTTCAATCCACCCATTATGACTCAGGGAAATTTGCGGAAGAGGGGCAGAAAGAATGTAAGAGTCATGGGAGAATAACTAATGCATAAAAGGGAATGTCATCATGGATTCAATGGCTTTATCTAATAACCTATGATACTGAGCATATTGTTGTGTTAATATATGTAATTTTAAGCCAATATAAATGATTAAAAATAGGATGAGAGGCTATTGTTATGGTGCTTGCTTACAAGTCTGATGGCCCATCATCAATCCCAGTACCTACATAAAGCCCAATGAACAAAGTGGCTTATGCATCTGGAGTTCATTTGATGTGACAGGAAATGTTCTCTTTCTCTTTCTTTTTCTCTTTCTCTGTCTCTCTGCTTATAACTAATAGTAATTTTTAAATGAGTTTTATAAATACATTATAATCATCAAAAACTATATTTAAAGATGACTACAGGGCTGAGGAGTGGGCTCAATTGGTTAAGCACTATACAAGTGATATACAAGTATGAGGACCTGAGTTCAGATTTCCAGCACCCATGTAAATGTCAGACAGGCATGGTGGCTTGCCTTTAACCCCAGCACTCTACGTGGAGGTGGATCCCAGCAGTGGTCTATTCCTGGTGCAAGCTAGATAACTAGACTAGCAAATTGGTGAGCTCTGAGTTGAAGAAAAAAACCTGTCTCAATAAATAGATGGAGAGAAATTAAGGAAGACACCCAATGCTAACCTCTGGCATCTCCCCATGTGCACACACATGCATGCATGTACTACTCATGCAATGCACTGATACACATGTAAACATACATACATGACACATCATACACATGCAAAATATGACAACAAAAACTTTTTACAATGCCTCTGTTAACTAAAACAAAATTGTGCTTAGTAGCTCATACCTATAATTCAAGTACTCAAGAGACTGAGGCAGGAGAACTACCATGAGCTTAAGGCTAGCCTGGGATATAGAGTTAGTTATAAGCCAATATGGACTATAAATTGACTTTCTGTCTCAAAATAAAAATACAACAAAGCAAAATGAAATAAACAGGAATCCTCACCTAAATAAAATCAAATGAAGAGAAACATTTGGAATTAGTGTCACACACAAAGGGCTAGTTTTACCCAAACATAATGAGTTAATAAAAGTAAATAATGAAAGAACCAACAAAACCATAAGCAGACAAATTAGCTAATTGCATGAAGAGTTAGGTTATATTGAAATAAATAATTTTAGGTATATGAAAATGTGCTCAACTGCTTTTAAATTAAGAAAGCATAATTCAACTATGATACATTCACCTATATTATTTGCAAGTATAGCATATTATTTACATATATATATATATATATATATATATTTGTATATATATAAATAATATGTAAATATATATAGTTGTTAAGATTTTAATGCATTGTCTTACACAATTGAAGGATAGTTCAAAAATATCCATCTACACACTGAAGACCCAGAAAAACAATAGCTGGTCAGTCCAAGAAACTGTGAGCCTCATAAAAAACAGGACCAACATCACAGTTCCAGCTGAGGCAGAAGGCCTTCAAGCTCCCAGGAAGACCTGAAAGGCTGAAGAAACTAGAGTCTGATTCCCACAGTGAGGGCGGAAGCCAACTGACTCCCTGGTTAAGAAAGAACTGCATGTGTGTGTGTGCTACATGGCTTCTTCCAGTCTCCAATTTGATTCTATCCAGGCCTGTAACCCATTGGATGATAACCCTAACCCTAACCCTACATGCAGGGAGGGTCTTCCCCCTCAGTTGGTAGCCCATATACCAATCATTTCTGGAAACATCCTCACAGACAAGCCCAGACATGTACTTTCCTGAGCATCTCTCAATCCAAGAGAGTTGATAAGACAAACACCACAAAGCTGGGCATGGTGAACTAGGCCTGCAATCCCAGCATTTGAGACACTGTTATGGAAAGCATCGTTAGGAATTTCTTCCAGGGAGAAAATACTATGTATTATCTATTATGACATTAAAATTATTTCAAAACATCAGTTTAAGAAAAATCAAGAAATATTTATTTTCTCCAATATCTTGTATCAAAAATTTGGAAGCAGCTCCAGTGGGGTAATTCTGAGTCAGTGTAGCTTATCAGGAACTGTAGATGAAAACCTGGGATTCAGTTATGTGAAGGCATTAGGAGTGTGAATGAGTCACATTTAAAGTGGCTCCTGAGGTCAGGGGTATAGCTCCTTAGAACAGCACTTATCTGGCATCCATAAGGTCCTGGGATCATTCACCAGCAAAATCAGAATTAACAGATATAGATAGATGATAGAAGATAGATAGATAGATAGATAGATAGATAGATAGATAGATAGATAGATAGATAATTTAAGATGGATAGATAGTTGATAGAAAAATGATAGATAAATAGTTATATTCATTGGTCGATGGATGGGTGGTAGAAAGATAACAGAGTAGAAAATAGAGACTTCACTAGATTCCTCTGATGCAAACATCTCAAGAAACCAAGGTGGTCACAATGGATTTTTGTGCCCTAGATTCCTAGTTACACACCGTTATTTCCCTATGTCTGTACTATGGATGAAGCGGGGATTACATAGGACTATATTCTTCAGGAATGAAGGATCATTGAGGATCATCTCAGAAGCTGGCTACCGCAAGAAATGATTTGCAAAGCACTTGGTTTATACATATATATAAAGTGTGTGTGCAAGAATTTGTGTATTCATGGGCATGTTCAGGAAGACACACTTGTGTGGGTGTATGAGCACCTAGGGGTGTGTGTGTGCGTGTGTGTGTGTGTGTGTGTGTGTGTGTGTGTGTGTGTGTGTGTGGACAGAGGCTAAAGTCAGCTATCATCCAAAATTGCTCTCCGCCTTGTTCTTTGAGACAGAGTTATTGTCTGAACCTAAAGCTCACTGTTTCAGCCAGAATACTTACCCAACAAGACCCAGGAGTCCCTGAGTCCACCTCCTAATACTGAAATTAGAGGTGCACCACTGTCATGGTTTGATCCAGGTGTCCCCCACAAATGAATGTGTTCTCAATGATCAATCCTCAGCTGATGGCAGTTCGGGAATTACAACCTCGCTGGAGCTGTGTTGTTGGGGTGGGCTTATGGGGTTATAAGCCAGCTTCCCCTCGCCAGTGTTTGGCACACCTTCCTGCAGCTGTTTGCAGTGCTGTGGTGGAGGTGATATCCAGCCCTCTGCTCATGCCATCGTTTTCCCTGCCAGGATGGAGTCTCCCCTCAAGTCCGTAAACCAAATAAACCCATTCCTCCATAAGCCTCTTTGCTTGGGTTCTTTCTGCGCAGCAACTAGAAAGCTGACTGCAACAACCACCATGCCTGACATTCTACCTGAGTGTTGGGGATTCCAACTTAAGTCCTCATGAATATGTGAGCCATTTCCCCAGCTCAGAAAAACATTTTTAAAATGCATATAAGGGCTTGCAGTTAAAAATGCTTGCTCGCAAAGCTTGATGGACTGGGTTTGTACCCACTTAAAGCCAGATGCACAAAGTCGCACATGTATCTAGAGTTTGTTTGCTGTGTCAGGAGGCCCTGACATTTCCATATTTTCTCTGACTCTCTCTATCTCTGTCTCCTTCTCTCTGTAAAATAACTAAATAAAAAGTTAGGCATGGTGGCTGTTGTGGTCAGCTTTCTAGTTGCTGCGCAGAGAGAACCCAAACAAAAGTGGCTTGTGGAGGAATGGGTTTATTTGGCTTACAGACTCAAGAGGAGACTCCATTCTGGCAGGGAAAATGAAGGCATGAACAGAGGGGTAGACATCACCTCTGCCACAGCACTGGAAACAGCGGCAGGAAGGTGTGCCAAACATTGGCAAGGGGAAGCTGGCTTATAACCCCATAAGCCTGCCCCCAACAACACAGCTTCATCGAGGTTGTAAAACTCAAACTGCCATCAGCTGAGGATCAATCTATCAGAACACATTCAATTGTTTGTGGGGGACACCTGTATCAAACCATGACAGTGGCACACACAAAAAATTGCATATAAATATTGAAGTTGAAATTCTACCTACTTATTCTTCAGTTAAAAACATATAAAAGAAATATTTATCTCAATATTGTTAGCAGTAGTGAAAATGAGCCAAATACTTATAATAGAGGTCTAATTAAAATAATTATATTTGTATGATGTGTGACAAATTTATTTTAAATAATTTGGATGTCCCAGTTATAAATGGATCCTCAAGAAAGTAGAGATACTTTTGCTTTTGTGCAAAGAAGGCACTCATATCTATATCATCTACAACATCTACTATTTCACAAACATATTTGAGCAGGACTCCATTAATCCTTATAAGTTTTTGTTATTTTCATGATAAATTAATTAATTTGATATCATCATCATCATCATCATCATCATCATTTGGACTTTCAATTCAACCCATACCTAATTTTAAGATTGAGTGTAGTAAGTATCTGGCATATTTTGTACCCAAAATTCTTCAGACCAATATAAGGACATAGGAAATATACAATCTGTATATGTTCATATCTGAGCTTCCCAGGCTTAGCATTATTAGTATTTTGGGCCAAACAAATTACTTCATATTGTGGTCCTGTCCTGTGCATTGTTGTGGGTGGCTCTCTTGTCCTGAGCCTTGCCCAGTGTTTAACAGTTTTGCTGCCCTCTCTCCACTGGTGCCTGGAGCACATCCAAAAGTCATGATATACAAGCATATCTCCAGAAATTGTCAAATTTTCAGGATTAGAGGAATCACCTCCAGTTGAAATACATTAGTTAAAAGTAATCCTATATCCAATGTGAAAGAAGTTACACAGTTTAAACACAGTCTTAAGTATGATTTACTGTGTACTCTACAACAATATAATATGCTTTGAACAATTAGTGAAAATGAATAGAAATAGTTATGATATGCTATATATTATAAATTAAATTAAAACTAATATTTATTAATTCTGTTATTTATTTACTCTAGATAGTTCTTGTTATTTTTATTGAGTTGACCTTGCATAGGAAGGTGAAAATTTCAGAATTCCTCCTTTAGTGAAATTGTATGATATGCAACATGATGAATGATAGTCAATATGTGAGATACATCATTCCTTTCTCCTCTTTTCCACATGACTGTAGTGATAGTAAAAATTGATTATGAGAACATTAAAGATGAGATTTGGAGTAAATATTCCATCGTTTGATACAGATGAGTTCATCAAATGGGGATTAGAGTACATAAAGATTAATTACACTAGATGAAGAGTTAGTTCTGGATGATTTCTTTTAATTGATAACCAATGGTTTACAAACTGGAAGTTATCATCTGTGAAATTGGATAAAGAGTCTTTCAGTGAGAGCAATGGACAAGACTAACACTAAGGAGAGCCAAGATAGATCATTGTCATCTCACAAACAGGGGAAAGACCTCCATGACACATGGTTGAAGAAATTAACAAATTTGCCCTTGTCTTCAAGATTGTCATTTTGTCATTGAAACTCCTATCTGCTTTGAGAGAATTTCTCACCCCTCTTATACAACCAAGTTTTCCTTGTTCTCTTAATTTTATTATTTGGAGAAGTATATAAAGAAAAAGGAATGAGAGAGGTATAGTGGAAGAAAAGAAGCAATGAAAAGAAAAGGGAACAAAAGTGTAAGGGTAATTTTTCTGTTATAATAAAATTGCAACAAATCTCTAACCTACAAATTCAAATTAATGTATTGGCCTGGGAATATGTCTGAGTGGAAAAGAACATTTGCACAAGCATGAAGACCTGAGATTGATCCCCAGCACTTCATTAAGAATCCAGACATGATTGCACATACTTGAAACCTCAACACCGAGGAATGTAGAGACAGGAGAGTCTCTGGGGTTCACTGGCCAGCTAGTATGCTAGTCACTTTCTTGTTCCTATAAATAAATACCAATGAGAAGCAACTGAGGAAAGAAAAAGGTTTATTTCAACTTAAGGGAAGTTTCACACAGGGGGAGGCATGACGGTCCAGTTTGTCACATTGAGATCAGGAAGCAATGACTGAAAAGGAAATGGAGCTGAGCTAAATCTCAAGGCCTACTTTAATGGTTCACTTGCTCCAGCAAGGCTCCACCTCCTAAAAGTTCCAAACCTTCCAAAACAGTTCCACCAGCTGCAGACCAAATGTCCAAACACCTGTCTATCGGGGCATTTTGCATTCAAACTACAGCAACCCGTAAAACTGAAAAAAAGACAGCGAGCTCTAGATTCAGTGAGAGGCTCTTCTCAAGGAAGTAAGACCGAAGAATAGAGGAAGACATGCAACATCCTCCTCTGACTCATACACACATGTGCATGGGACATGTGAATCTGCACAAACACATGCATACTACACACAGAGACACATATACGCATCACATACTACAAACAAACACAAAGAATTAAAGCATTGCTTTCCTTTTACATCATTTTATTTTAACCCCACCAAAATATAATTTTATATACATGTATATAGGGATAAATATATATAATGTACTAGATCTTGCTGCTCCCTTTGATTTAAAAAAATTGTACTGTTTTTCTCCTACTTAACTTGGTACATGAATATCTGCTATCAAATACCAAATGGTCTTCTATGTTTACCAATAGCCCCAGCCCTAATAAATGAAATAAAGATATTTTTAAAGCAATCCAATTTACAATAGTGTCAAAGACACATAACGTGTGTGTGTGTTTGTGTGTGTGAGAGAGAGAGAAAGAGAGTGAGTGAAAGCCCATTCATATGTGTGATGTGGGTGTGTATGTGTCATGCAGAGGTCAGCGTTCAACTCAAATATCTTACTTCCTCAGAAAATCCATATGATATTATTATTTCATTATTATATTATGTGGTATTGTCTCAATAAACACTATTAATAATTTTGCCTAGTTTTAAATTTAGTGCTAAAACTGATTTGACTTTATATTGATAATAATAGTTAATATAATGTAATAATTCATGTTAGTTTGTGAAACTACCATTTCTAGTAACAGCAGAATTTATAAATATTCAAGGTAAGTGAATTCTAAGCAGCCATTTTCCAGGTATTTCTACTGCATTTCAAATGCTAGTTGGTTTTTGTTCATGTGAATTTGTAGTTTGTCAATGGAAATTACCATAATAATGAAAGTTAAAGGTTTTAAGTGAACATTTACTTCAGTTCAATATACCTAAAAATGTTGACTTATAGCTAGTGATTACTTCTTGGCTTTTTTAAAAAATTTATTGTCCATAATGAGTTACAACATTTAGCGGGCAAACAATCAGTTGTTATCCCCAATTCCCCGCTGCCTCCCCTCCCCCCTCCACTGGATAACCTCCTCCATGGGTCGTCGGGATCAGTCCTTGTGACAGGGGACCATGGATAGCCTAGTATTCAGCCAGGTTCTCCTGGCCATGCCTCTGGATAATCTCCCCCACCACAGCTCTTACAATCTTTCCGGCCCCTCTTCAGCATAGTTCCCTGAGTCGTTGTGGATGAGTATTAAGGCTGCTTTAAGGTTGCGAGCTTAGGGATCTTTGTGTCGAAATCGTTGGTTTCTGTCTCACTGGCTTATCCTGTGTTGATTTAATGGCTGTGGCTATGGGCCCCTTGTTCATCCCGTCATTCTCTGCGGGGTTCCATTTGGATCCTCCACGATATGACTGTGGTGGCTCCTCTCTTGCCAGAATCTCAGCTATTGGCCTACAGTCGGTTGGTAGGGTTAGATGGGTCCCAGCTCTCTCGCTGCATCTGCCTCTGGCGAGCGCTGGTCCTCGATGGAGGCTTCCACTGGTGAGAATCCTGTGCTGGGAGGTATCTGCAGCTCAGAGCGTGACTGCAGCTTATGTCCACGACCTGGATCCCTGCTGAAAACCCTGCCCCTTGTTTCCCGAGGGATGTGGTGTGTCTGCTAGTCAGCCATCTTGAACCCTCACTTCTTGGCCTTTTCACTCAGATGGCTTATTAGTTGGTGAGTTGCAGAAGAACAGAAGAGAAGAGATTGCTAGGGTAGACACATGGATAGGAAAACAATAGAAAATGAATAAATTGATATCATAATTGTGGTTCCGTGGATTACTTAGGGAGTTGCAGTGTTCATCAACTCCCTGTTTATCCATGGATCTGTGTGGACAGAGTCTTGGGATAGTGGTGAGCTGATTAGAGGAAGAACTCTCCGCAGGCAGTTTCAGTGAACAGCTCATTTATTATGCAGGAAAAGGTTACTTATATAGAAGAAAAACCAAAGGCAGGGACATAAGTTTCAAGGGGATTGGCAGGGGCAAGATGGTCTGTGGATGTCTCATGAAGGGATGGGTAGGAGCCAGTAACCTGTCTATGCCTGGTTTGCATAGATAAGTTGGGGGGACTCTCTCAGCCCCAAGTGGCAGGAGCTACAAGACTTTAGGCATGTAATAGATAGCCATGGCTGTAGAGGAGCTCTGACTTTCATACTTTCTCATTGCCCAGGTTTGATATTACCTTATAGCTGAAGTATGTGAACTCCAGTAAACTCAGGCCTTTAAGTGCCTGGGCTTATCAGGTTTGTTGGGGCCCACCAGGCGGCTGGAGTTTAGGAAAAGGGAAGGAGACAGCTGAACTCCTATAGGTCTCAGATAAGAATGAGATAATCATGGTTTCAGGCCAGCCTCAACTTTCTTTTTTTTTTTTTTTGGGGGGGGGAGGGTTTCAAGGTAGGGTCTTGCTCTAGTCCAGGCTGACCTGGAATTCACTATGTAGTCTCAGAGTAGCCTTGAACTCATGGTGATCCTCCTACCTCTGCCTCCCAAGTGCTGGGATTAAAGGCATGTGCCACCACGCCCGGCTTTCAACTTTCTTTTAACCCTATGTTCTCTGTGCCTCTCAGCAGGGTCCCCCAATAATCATATAAATTTCTGGTCTGTAAAGTCAGCATCTTTTCTTATCAACATTCCTTTTTCTATTAAGAAGTGAAGAAAACTGAAGGAAAGTGTTGGCCAGGTGATGAGTGTGCCAATGGAGGGCACAGTGCTCTTACCCATTGTGCCATCTCACTAGCCCTTCCTTTATATATTATTGTGTTTACCAGCATTCTCTAACTCCTACTTCAGATTAGGAGCAAATGGAAAGTTGCTTTGGTCATCTGATATAGTCGCTATTATCATCTGATATCTGTTCTGTAAAGCTACTAGAAGCTGTGTTATTCACTTCTAAGGAGTCAACGTGTTTCCATTCCTGTTGTAGAATATATATATTAGGAACCTGGAAACCAACCATTGTACATGCCTCTCTTCTTAGTTTCTGTTTCTTTGTTTCACCAGATCGTAAAAACAACTTAGAAAATAATTTGTTATAATTATAAAAGAAGCTTTAATACAAACAATACACACTTTTATGACATTTACTATATGCCAAAGCTTTACAATATTACAAAGTTTTATGACAATTATTTACCATCCTATAAGGACACACATAGAGGCAAAAAAGGACCTTATTTAAATGCGGAGTCAAATCTAATTTTATTATTTATGTCTTCATTTTAATTTGATTTTCATAAAAGTAATTTATTTCAAGTTTACAGTACACGTGTTAACATCTATTTTCACACTGATATACCATCCTATGTGGTGGCACGTGCCTATAATCCTAGAGCTCTCAAGACTGAGTCAGGAGGATCATCTTAGAGGTCAGCAAATTTAACTCCAGCCCAGAAAACATAGTAAGTCATTGTCTCAAATATATATGCATATTAATATATTAATGATTTCTCAGCTTTTAGAAACAGCAGTATGGGTATATAACATAATAAAAATAGATAGATACAAGAAGTGCTTTAATAATCACACAGGTACTAAAGGTCAAAATGAAAAGTTCAATCAAGGTCAGACAACTAGAAAATCTGGGCAAAGGTAAACCTTGTGCATAATAGAAATGTAAAGCCAACTCTGAATACTAATGAGAACTACAGGATATTAACGTCAATAGACCCTTAAAATAATGGTTGCATAACCGGATTGTTGGAGGAAGAAGGGTCTGAAGTATAGAGCCTCATAAATGGGAAAATAAGCAAAGATAAACCAGAATATTCAGTCTAGAAGATCATTAATGAGAAAAGGAAGACAAAGAAATTCTAATGCATTTTTAAAAGAATGTAATTTAGGGCTGCAGAGATGGTACAGTGGTTAAATGCACTTCCTGTGCAAGCAGGAGGGCCAGGGGGGCTTTCCACATGAAGCAGTTGGGTGTGGCCAGTGCACCTGCTACCCCAGTCCTTCAGACCCAATGGTGATGACAGAACAATGAGACAGCTATAAGGAGAGCTGATGGCAACAGATGAAGTTTTCTGGGACTGTGAGTAGCCTGGCTAGAAGGGTGGAATTGGAACTCTAGAGACTCATCACTGGTTAGTTTTGTTGGATTTGGAGTTACATAATGTGATGGTTAAG
>PVHP010016322.1:0-35983 GCA_004024765.1 Zapus hudsonius | reverse complement strand
TTTTTAAAGTAAACACTCACAGTTACAGACTTTCTTCTCATAAATATCCCAAATGTTCTGGTAAGTTGTATTTTCTCTTTCATTTCATTCTAGGACTATAAAAATTTTCTACCCAATTTCTTTAAGATCCCTATTATCATTCAAAAGTATAGTTTAATCTCATGTGTTTTTATAGTTTCTGTAGGTTTTCTTTTGCCTTCATTTGTGTTGTTTGGTGTATGTTGTATGTGGTATGTGTGTGTTATGCACATGGATATGCTAACATGGTGCCCCATGTGCTTGTCTTTGGTACCTCATGCACCCATCTCAGCAGCAGAAAGGAAACCACCCTCCCACCCCTGTTGGGACCCAGCCTGGCTGAATGACTGTGGGCTAAATTTTAGAATATAATATGAGGCCGGACGAGGTGGCACACACCTTTGAGCCTAGTGCAGGCGTGATGGCTTACGCCTTTGATCCTAGCACGCCTCAGTCCCCAGGAGGCAGGGGTGATGGCTGATAGCCTTAATCCTGTTTGTTAATGCTAATAAGCTTTGTTCCTGCTTGCTGAGCTTCCATAGCTTTGCTCCTGCTTGCTGAGCTCCCTTTTGAGAGAGATAAGGCTATACAATGCAGCCTTGGGTTATTATAAGGTTGGATGCTGGAATAAAGATTTGAGATTTGCCCTGACTTATCTCCCAGCCACATGTGTTTCTCCAGCTGAGCTTCACCTCTCCCTGATGGAGCCCATGGCCTGCTGGCAGGTGAGACTTGGGCTACCCCGCAGGGGGCCAGGGGTCCGTGAGCCCTTTACCCAACACACTCCCACCATACAAATGCCTTATTCTCCTTGAAACAGGACCTCTTACTGTTTGTAGAGATTGGTGTTCTGTTCACTAGCCTCAGAAACTCTCTCGGGTCTACTCCTCACAGGACTGGGGGCACATGTGTGTGTGCTCATGCTCAGCTGTTTACATAGGTTCTTGAGATTTGAACTCAGGCAGCCTCAGGCCCCCTCAGGCACTCATGCTTGTACAGGAAGCACATCTCATCACTCAGCCATCTCTCCAACCCAATAACTTTTTGTTTTATTCCATTATGATCTGATAAGATGTAACAAATTTTGTTGTCGTTTGTACTTATTAAGATTTGGCTTCTGGGTTAGAATGTGGTCTTTTTTGAGAAGGTTCTATGGGAATCTTAGCAAAACTGTGTCACATTCATTGCATAGAATATTTCGTATATGTCTATTATGCCCATTTGACCTATGATTTAGTGGAACTCTGAAGTGTTTTGTTTCTTTTGTCTGCATTATCTGACTCTTGGTGATAATGTGGTCTTGCAGCCTCCAGGTATTATTGTATCTGGTCCTATTGGCTCCCTTTGTGTCCAGTAAACCTTATGAAATTTGGTTCTCCTATGTTTTGTGCCCATATATGTTATAATTAGTACATACCTAATAAAGCATTGCTTCATTAATATTAAGTGAGTTTTACATTTCCTGACTAATTTTGGCTTAAAGTCTACTTTTGCAAAGAAGAATATAACTACTTCTGGTTTCTAACCTCCACATGTTGGGTCCATTGATTTATATCCTCTCACTCTGTCTCTGTGTGTCTTGCCAGTGAGCTTGGCTTCTTATAGACAAGAGTTGGTTCTTTTTTTTTTTTTCTAGGTAGGGTCTCACTCTAGCCCAGGCTGACCTGGAATTCACTATGTAGTCTCAGGGTGGCCTTGAACTCATGGTGATCCTCCTACCTCTGCCTCCCGAGTGCTGGGATTAATGGCATGTGCCACCAAGCCCGGCGGATTTTTTTTTTTAATTTAAAAGTGTTAATAGCTTCCGAGGACTTTAGTCTTAAGAGAAGAATAAAATATTTTCATTTTCTTTGATGAGTCTATAAACAGGATCTTGTTTTTAATTTGATCAGTCAGTCTGCATCTTTTATCTAGCTACTTAAGATCATGTACATTTATAGTAGCATTGGAAAGACTTGGTTATTCTTGTATCTTAATGATCTTATCTCTTATTTAAATATTGCCATTTTCTTTCTTTCCTCTTCATGTTAGGGGTTTGATGAATTATTGAGGTAGACATGATTGGTTCTTTCCTACCTTTCTGGTTTTTCTCTATTCCTCTCATGCAATTTATTCTTAACTTACTGACCATCGGCGTTTGTTAATTACTGTCTTTCTTCCTACTATTTAAGTAGAATTCATTGAAATAACTTCTACAGTTCTTTCTCAGTGGGTGTCAACTGCTAAAGTATGTGATTATTTCAGAATTTTTTAAAAAGAAAATTATCCATCTATTTTAAAATATAATTTTGGGGGGCATGGTGGCACTTGCCTTCAATTCCAGTATTTGGGAGGCTGAGATAACAGGATAATCTTGAGTTTAAGGGCAGTGTAGGCTACAGAATGAATTCCAAGTCTGCCTCATTTAGAGTGAGCTCCTGCCTGTCTCACAATTCTGCACTTTAAGGGCCTGAGATACATCATTCCATGCTTCACTTCCTTTCAGAGACTTTTCTGAGAAGTGTGATATTATTCTGATGAGTTTGTTTTCCAATCAAGTCCACCATTTTTTCCTTTCTTTCCTTTTTTTCTTTTTCTTTTTTGAAGTATGGTCTCTCTCTCTAGCCCAGGCTGACCTGGAATTCACTATGTAGTCTCAGGGTGGCTTTGAACTCACAGTGTTCCTCCTACCCCTGTCTCCTGAGTGCTGGGATGAAAGGCGTGTGCCACCACAGTGGGTAAGTCCACCTTTTTCTATTGTAAATTTTAATACTGTTTCTATATTTTTTTTAGCATCTTAACAGTAAAGGTTCAGTCCTGGTCTGTATATTAGGTGTTCTAAATTCTATTTTTATGTTAATTTTTCTTCCTTTTCTTGGGAAGTTTTCTGCTATAATTTCATTGAATAAGTTTTTAATGTCCTTCTTTTCTATACCTGATCCTTCTTTATACCTGATGGATATTTTTAGCTTAGGGTTCCTCATCATGTTCCAGAGTTCTTGAACATTATGTGTATGATCTCAATTTTTTTCCTCTCTCTTTTTTTTGAGACAGGTTTATACTCTACCCCAGGCTGACCTGGAACTCACTCTCTACCTCAGGGTAGTCTCAAACTCATGTTGATCCTTATACTTTGAACCCTCTAGTGTTAAGACTATAGTCATGAGCCACAACCATGCTGAAACAGTTTTTTCTTTATTGATTGTTTGAATGTTGTATTTCTTGATCTTGTCTTCTTTTTAATATAATTTTTTCTGAGCAGAGAATGAGAGATAAAGAGAGAGTGAGTATAGCTGCACCAGGGCATCTTGGCACTACAAAAAATCCCAGATGCATGCCCACTTTGTGCATCTGGCTTCTGTGGGTAGCAGGGAGTCAAATCCAGCTGGCAGGCTTTGCAAGCAAGTTCATTCAACCACTAAGCCATCTTCCCAGCCTGTGATCTTGTCTCATATTCCAGATATCGTTCCTTCTGTTTTGTCTCGCCTGTTGTTTAAGCTTTCCACTGTGTTTTTATTTACAGAATTTTCATTTCTAACACTCCTATGTTTGTTTGTTCCCCCCAAATATCAATATCCTTTCTGAATTTTTCATTTATGCTATTTTTCCAATTGACTTTGTTTTTTTCTTTCAGTTACTGGGTTTTATCCTCTTTGTAGTCTTTGATGATTTTTATTATTACGCCTTCAAATTATTTTTCCAGCATTTAAGCTATTTATGCATCTTTGAATTGGATCACTGAGAAGTTCTGATCCCTTTTAGTAGGCATGTTGCCCTGCTGCCTCATGCATCTTATGCTTGTTTCCTATAGCTGTGAAACTCTCTTCCCATTTTGTATGTAAGTCTTTTTAGAATCCAGAGATTTGAGTGTGTGATCTATGGGCTTCATGTAGCAGCCAGAGGCCCTGTCTTAGAGCAGTTTCTTCCTTATATAGCATGTCTTAGACCAAAAAAGAAGTAGGCTGCCTTGAATAATGCTATTTATCCTCTTGGACCATATCTTATCTCCCGATTTCACCATAAGAGTACCACACTCCTGGTAATTACTAGAACCTATAAGAACCTATATTGGTCATTCAGAATATGTGCATGTATATATCAAGCTGATTGGGAGTTTTTTCATCCCTGGCACTTAGATTTTCAATTAATATACTACGGCTTCTGGATGTAGACTTATCCAACCGAGTGGGAGGCTTTTGTTTAAACATTTTAGTTCACTTACCAAATAGTAACTTTCCACTTGGTTTATTCACTTACCCTTAGTTTTGGTTCACCTCCTCCTCCCCATGTTTTTATCTTTCAAACTCTATCAAATAGCATATCTCCAAATTACCAAGGCTGACAGGATATGGTTTGAGAGATATTTGAAAATGAAATGATCAAAAATTAGTTTTCCTGTTTAGTTGGTTGTGAAACTGGACTTAAGTGGTAATGGCATGACTTGCTCATGAGATTTGAATAATCTCGAATATTCACCTCCTGTTCATGATCAGATTAGGTCTTAAAAGAGGAACCTTCAGAGTACCCCATGTTGATAATGAATTGTACAAAAATGATATCTAGAATATATGTGCTAGAGGACATGAGTGAGAATCACACTTGTTTCTAGGGACAGGGAAAATGGTTCAGAGGTTAAAGCACTTGCTTGGAAGACCAATGGCTCAGGTTCAATTCTCAAGTCACCCATGTAAGTCAGATCTAAGAAGTTGTACAAGTGTTTGTGTTCATTAACTGTGGCAAGAAGCCTTGATACATGCACATCCACGCACACCCACATGAATGCCCACATGCACACAAATAAGTAAATAAAAATTATATTAGATTCTAATTCTCATTTAGGAAACTGAAGCTCCATCAAACTGCTGTGATAAAAGGGTGTGGTAGTTTGAATGTATGTCTCCCAGTAGACGCAGGTGTTTTATTAAAACCTAGATTTCCAGTTACTTTTTGGAAGAGGTGTCACTGGAGGTGGATCCCAGGGTCCAGCCTAAAATGTGTTTGGGAATGGATCTAATTTTCAGTCTAAAGCTATGCAGAGTGAGCTCTATCTGGGTCCTGGTGCTTGCTGCCTATTCCCTGCTGTCTGGCTGTGGGTTTGTGCTTGCTTGTGGTGCTGGCTGGTGGTGGTTTTCTCTCTGCTTGGATCTGTGAAAAGAAGCCATCTTCTTCCGCCTTTATGGAACTTCCCCTGGTTCTGTAAATTTCAAATAAAATCCCTCTTCCCATAAACTGTGTCTTGTTTGGAGGTTCATTCCAACAACCTGTGGAGCTGGCTACAACAAATGGGTTGGGGGTGGGCAAGTGTTAACCTGACATAACCTTGATCATGGAAATCTACAAGCACCAGATGCTACAATCTGGGTCTGGCAGCAGGAAAAAGCCACACCTTCTGGGATAGCCAATCAAATTGCAATGCCTCTCCAAGTAGCACAAAAGAGAATGTGCTTAGTATTATGAGTAGTAGAAAGTAATTCCTAAACATGCAGAGCTGACTCTTGGGTGAGTTAAAACTAAAACTGGCTTGAAAGAGTGAGTCTGCTTCATTCCTGCATCCCCCAGCTTCTGATTTCTGGAAGAAGAGTCCAAAAGAGCCATGTAGATGTCTCAGTGAGAAACAGCACTTGCTGTGCAAGCATTAGGACTTGAGTTCAATCTTCCAGCACCCACAAACAAGCTGGGTATGGCTATGCATGCCTGTCACTCCAGTGACAAGGAAGGCAGAAACAGGAGAATGGCTGACACTCACTAGTCAGCAAATCTGAATGAACAATAAAAAGTGAACTCCAGGTTCAGTGAGAGACTTTGTCCCAAGGAAACAAACTGAGAAAGTGATAGAGGTGGACACCTGATATTGTCCTTTGGTTTTCATGTGTATGCTAAGCACACACACACATCTACACACCACACACACATATTTTGCATAATACACACACAGAGGCACACATGCGCGTGTGCATGCACACACACACACAGAGAATAATAGTCTTCGGTCCTGTTAATACTATCTTTATAAAACAACAGAAACCTCTTTATTCAGGCATAATTGACATACAGTAAAAAGCTTTTATTTCAACGCTACAATTTGAAATGCTCTGTCTTCTCCACGCAATCACGAGCAGTACTCACAATCAAGGCAACAGACATTGCTGTCACTCCTACACAGTACACAGCCTTCTCGCTCTCCATCACCACCCCAGGAAATCACTGATTTGCTTTCTGTGGTTATGGATTGTCGTTTCTTTCCGGTGGACACGGAGGCTGGACTTGTCATTCTTTGCTGATGCTTTGTTCAGTCTGTGGCCCAGCTGGGGAGGGAGCAGGGTGGCTCCCTGCTTGTCTGCGGAGCTGGGTGAATAGGACGCAAATCGACCAAAGAAGAAAACTCTGGGATACAGCCGCCTTGGGTGGAACCTGCATATATCATTTATTGTATGTGGAAGGATCATATTTATAGGGAGGAGAAGCCAGGAAAATTAGAGGCAGGGGTAGAGCAAGAGGATTGGTTGGGGCAGGGTGGTCTGTGGGTGCCTCACAAGTAGATTGGCAGGGGTTAGTAACCCATGAATGCCTAATTTGCATAAGTCGAGGGGTTTGCTCAGCCCTGAGTGGCAGGAAGTCCGTGATTCTAGACATGGATTTGATGGTGACAGCTTATGGAGGAAATTGCCACCAGGCACTGTCACCTATTTTCCAGCACCACACAGGGTTCATAGTGGCTTGCTAGGGAGCCTAGCGATTTAGGATTAAGGGAGAAGTGTGACCAAGCTTCTACCGGATCTCACTGCAGAGACTATCAGGGCTTCAGCCTATCTCAACTTTCCTTAACCCCATATCCTCTGTGCCCTTTTAGCAAGGTTCCGCCTTCAAGTTTTCTATAAAGCTTGGAGGATGCAACCTTTTGTGCATATTTTCTTACAGTCAGCATGATTTTTTTTGAGATTTATCCATGTTTCATTTAACATTAATTTGTTAGGTGCCTGGCTAGTATTCCATTATATGGGTACTCCAAATACATACATCCATTTAGATGTGAATAGACATTGGAGTGCTTTCAGTTCAGAATTATTAAAAATTAAATAGCTATGAACATTTTTGAGCAGTCTTTGAAAGAAGTAGAATGGCTGGGCCATAGATGCATGCTTAAATTTTAGTGAACTGCCACAATTTTGCAATTCTGTGTCCGAACATGAAGTGGCCATTGCATTTATGACTTTACAGCAGCACAAGTCCTGCATAATATTGGGTCATTAACATTCTGCTGTGGATAAAAGACATCAGAATATAAGGAGAGTAGTTGAAAGAAGAGGAGTTCTGTGAAACAAGGATGGGGCAGAGGGCAAGAGAAGTATTGGGAGGGAATCACGAGCAAAGTACTTTATGAACTTGTAGGAAAAGTGTTGATAAAAAAAGTTTAAACAATCGGAGCTTTAGGTTCTTGAGCCTTCAGACTCCAGAAGTTAGAGCTGGAGCTCCCCAGACTTTTTAGGCCACTGGCTTCCCTGGTTATCTATACAGAACGCATGGTGGGACTTCTCACCTAAAATAAATCTTTCTCTCTCTCTTTCCCCTATCTACAAAGTTCCTGTTTCTGTGAATAACCCTGACCAACAGAGAAAGGTAAAGAATATAATGATTTTTTAAAAGTTAAAATCTTCATCATAAACCTTCAGAAGAACCAAACCTTAGATAGTGCTTAGGATGCAAAATACAGACAACAGACACAGACACACCGACACAAACAAACAAACAAACACACACACACACACACACACTAATGAGATATATAAATAAAAATTTAGGGTCAGGATGATTTAAATAATTCTTATAATAATATGTTACTTTTTTTGAGGTAGGGTCTTGCTCCAGCCTTGGCTAACCTGGAACTCACTATGTAGTCTCAGTGGCCTTGACCTCATGGCAATCCTCCTACCTCTGCCTCCCAAGTGCTGGGATTAAAAGCGTGCACCACCATGCCCAGCTCATTTGATTTTTGTTATATGTCATGGTAATAAACATTTCTGTCACAGTATATTTTGTTGTTTACCCTTAATGAAAACAGGAAAAAGCCAAAGCATTTAACAGTTAATGGAAATTAAACTGGCCGTAATATCAGGGGTATAACAATAGTTATCTAAAAAGTTGTAAACATATTTTTAACTTTAGTCGACTGTCAACCAGAAAAGAGAAGTCAAATTTCTAGGAGAGAGTAAGGAGTGAGGGGAATCACAATCAATTCCTTTGTGAGAACTAAGATTTAAAATTCACCAAGATATGGTTAGAGACAACTGAAATGAAAATAAGCCCATGAACATATGAAGTACAAATATAAATATTGTCTAGCCAGTCACAATATGAAGAACAAATACCTGCTAATGGTGCCTGTGTGTGTGTGTGTGTACATACATGTGAGAAATTGTATAAAGAAAGCCATATTGCAGATTCCTATCAAAATCCCTTTGGTTGCCATCATGGGTTTAAGACGCAAAAGTCAGGTAAAACTGTTGCCACGGTTTCTCATGGATCCTGATCAACAAGTTCTATGTCTTGCATTGCGATTTTTTCATAATCCTCAGGACGAGTCAATAAGTCTTGATAAGGATCTTCAGAGTCTGATCTGATCAAGCAGCTAAGTGCCGAAACCTGCAAACACAACAGCACCCCATTCACAATTATTCCACCTCAACCCTCATTCCTCTATGTGAACTAACTTGTCAATTTACCTCTGCAATGTTCATTAGTTCAGGAGTTACCAAAGGGTGGCAATTTTGTCCACAGGAAACAGACTTGGCAATGTCTAGAGACACTTTCATTGTCATAACAAGGAATCTGAAGGAACTACTGGAATGCCCTGGATAGAGGGGTAGGCCAGAGATAGTTCCGACCTTCCTATAGTGCACAGATCGCCCCCTCACAGGCATATCCATATCTGATTGCAAGAAGTGCCAACGGTGATGCACTCTGCCCAGCCAATGTTTCTACAACAGGTTAAATGTAAGCAAATGTAACTGTAGTCATGTCTGAAACTGTGACAGAATACAGAGTATTACATGTAGAGGTCAGAAGAAAATCCTGGGTTCCAGGTCTTGCCTTCCCTCTTTACTGAGGCAGGATCTCTCTTGCTGATTGCTACTATGTATGAAAAGCTATCTGGCCTGTGACCTTCTGATGAGTCTCGTGTCTTCACCTATCTCAGGGCGCATTGGAATTATAGATATATAATAACATGTTCAGTTTACGTGGGCTCTGTGGATCCAAACCTTTACCCAATGAGTGATCTCCCCAGTTCAACATTTGCCTCTTGATGACAATGGCAATGGGACTACTTCCTTATCTTACAGTGACATAAACAGAGAACATTTTCAAAGTATTTTAGATTAACTAATAAAAATAATTACACGAGCAAATTAATGAAAGTGACTGTGTCTTCTCCACCGTGAATGAAAGTGTATATGGAAAAGAATATTTAGAAGATGGAGTGACTGTGGAGCATTTTATTGACCACTGTTCTGTTGCTGACCATCACCTGCCTTACCACTCTGTTAGGATCAATTTTCTAAGCAGAAGTTGAAATTCATTAGTGTACATGATTCTGTGAAATTCTTCAAATGTTTTCTCACTCTTCCATGAGAGAGGTCCACTCACCCAGCTCAGTTCATTCCCATTCACAGAATAAGTGAGTCCAGAAAGCAAGAATGAAATGGCAAATTGTACACAGGTCACTATCATCTGGAAGATAACATTACTCTGTCAAAGAGAAGATGTCTGAGTTGAGGAACCCATACTCTATTTCAGCATGCAGTACTTTCATTCTGATTGCCTGGAGCAAAGTTAAAAAAGTATTTTGGAAAATGATGTATTTCCTATCTAAGACATGTGTATTATATTCCATTAATGGTATTAGATCAAATTTAAACCTTCAAATAATTACTCAAATGTATTTCTACAAGGACATATATGGGTAATGGGAATTCTGACTGAGAAAGCCCCATTAAGAACCTTCTTGAGGGCTGGAGAGATTGCTCAGCAGTTAAGACTCTTGCCTGCAAAGTAGAAGGACCTAGGTTTGATTCCCTAGTACCCACATAAAGCCAGATGCACAAGGTAGCATTTGCATCTGAAGTTTCTTTGCAGTGGCTAGAGGTCTTGGCACACCCATTCTCTCTCACTGTGTTTCTTTCTTTGTAAATAAATAAATAATTATTTTAAAAGAACCTTCTTGATATTCTAGAGTTATTTACTTGTATTTCAATATTCTTCTTATGTATTTGAGAATCACTGAACCTGCTGAGGTTTCACACATACATTATATGACTCAACTTTACTACCAGAAAGGATATAGTTCTGTCAATTTTACATTTAAGTCTCTCAAGTATACCTAGAAAAGACTCCTAAATTTTTGTATGACTAACCACCATAATTGCAGAGACAGGCCAATTCTTGTATTCCAGATCTTTTTTTTTCTCTTTCTGGACACATTGACCAATTGACAGCATTTATTATTTCTGTTTACCAAA
This sequence comes from Zapus hudsonius, assembly GCA_004024765.1. Classification (NCBI taxonomy): domain Eukaryota; kingdom Metazoa; phylum Chordata; class Mammalia; order Rodentia; family Dipodidae; genus Zapus; species Zapus hudsonius. The sequence goes on along the minus strand of PVHP010016322.1, from coordinate 25,472 downwards.
ACATGTTTATCAAAGAAAAATTTTAAAGAGTAACTATTTTAGAAATCATATAAATACAGACACACTGCTCTCCAATTAATTACAAAATCCCTAATACCATTTTTTATTTACAAAAAAATCATTATTCTTCCTTTCCAACATTTAGAAATTTTATCTCTGGGCTTTACTCATAGAAGACTGATGTATTTGAAAACAAGTATCACATGTGAAAATATCATCCAACAAAAAATACTCACAGTTGCAAAAGACTTAACTAATGGGCACACATAAAATTCTGGACATTCAAATAATAACGTATTAATTAAGTTCATGGAGAGAAGAATTATCCCTGTGAATGACAGTATCATGCTGAGAATATTAGCTCCAATATGAACTGCAATCTGAAAGAGAATAATCCCGTGAGTAGTAACATGCAAGACCTTTTTCATTGTCAAACATGTACTCTGCAAACGTGGACATATCTCTCACATTATCCTGAAGACATAGCTTCACTGGGATCTTTCATAAGTAATTACAGTTCTGTCTTTAATGAAGACAGTTGGAGGAAATTCAATGTCAAGCAGAAAAAAAAAACAAAATAACTGATGTTTCACAAATGTAATGCCTTGGGCAGGACTAACCTGGTAGGGATTATATTTGTTTCAGTGTTCACAGTAGAAGTGAGTGATCTTTAGTGATCTTTAATGTGTCCACCTGGGCTCAGATCCCAAGTATAAACACACACACACACACACACACACACACACACACACACACTTCAGCCTTGAACCGCTGTAAACAGGGTCTTTACTACGCTTCTCACTATCTATTTAAAGAAATATTTGCTCAATTTCAGAGAGAAAGACTCCTATGAAAAAGCAAACATATGCCTTATTTTAATGGAGGATTTACACATATATTTGTGATATAAACATTTCAAGTTAGTCAATTAAATAGGTTGAAATTTCCAGAGTTTGTTTTAGTCTGGCTTTGAGAAAAGATTTGGAAACAAGTGGGATGTAATCACTAAATAAACAAAACAGAAAATAATACTCACCAGTGGTTTTGTGTGTTTTTTCACTGCTACGATAGTCAAAGATCCAGAAATGATAAACTGCTTATAAGACAGAGAAGTCATTAGTGGTAGAATGGTCTATCCCATGCAACACAGCCACCATTGACCTCAGAAAATCTAACTTTTGTTAGGCCCATACCTCTTAAGGCCATATATTTTTAATATGTATATTTTGAAAGACTGTTCTTAAAGACCAAATTAATGGGTTGGATTTGGATAAAGAAGAGTCTGTTTTGTTTCTTCTTGGATTGGTAGAAAGAAAAGAATATAGGACTAGAATAGATACACCTTAAAGTGAGACTGTGTGTGAAAATACAGATGTAAAGGTTCACCCTAAATATAACAGTAACCTTTCCTCACAGCTCAAATGAAAAGCAACATGAAAAGGGAAGATGGGTATATAGACAAAAAAAATTCATACGCAGAAAAGGTGAGCTAGAGCTCCAGGTAGATGCCTTTGTTAGGATAAAGTTGGATAGGAAAAGCTTCATTTCTTTAAATCATCTTGCTAGTCTACGAAAGTATATTCCAACTTGAAGTTTTATTTGCTCTTTAAAATGATTATATTTCAATAAAGTACCAGGAGTGTCTCAGTTAAGAATGATCTTTCCTTTCAAAGGAAAGAAAATATGACATAAGAGCATTATTTGTTTGTTTGTTTTTTGCCAAACATAAAGTTGGTTATTATCTTCACTTATAATTTCCGAAGTTGGCACAATGCTTATACTAAAATAAGCCTCCGTTATTCTCTTTAAAGAGTAGGTAATCAGATACTTTTTATTTATGATTACTATGTAACTTTAATTTCCAAGATAGTTCGAACAGAGATACTCACAACTGTTGTGGCCCACAGTGGATAGCCCAAATAAAAGCAGAATAACATACTCCAGTAGTCCAGGAACAAGGTGAAAATACTCTCTATTATCCCAAATACGAGACATTGCACGCCAATCATTATTTGAGCTACCTGGAGAAAGGGAAGGAGAATGTGAAGATAAAGTAGACGCACTCTACATTGTGATTCTGTTTAATCTCAAGATGACATGCAAGCCATTCTGCTCTCTCCAACCTTTATTATCCATTGAAAATTAAACTTAGAGTTGTGAATTACAAAAAATCATGTCAGTTTACAAAGCTCTATGGGTTGTGGAAATTACCACATGGAAATATATTATTTAGGGAAAAAAACTTCATCTCTGGGAGCCTAGAATATCTTACAGCCAAGACATTTGACCTAAATGTATTCTTAGATTTTTCCTTGGCTCAGTTTTAATCTAATTATAAACATTACCATAATGCAATTTATTCTAAACATAAAGATTAATTTTAATACTATATATTAACTACCAGTTATTTATAAAACTAAATATCACTTACACCCAGTGGCTGTAGATGCTTTATAAAGAAATTATTCAACTTGCTATGTTGGTCATGAGACAAGTCAAATGTATTTGCTTGTTCCACCTGCATACTTTGAATCTTGTTTCTTGGATTGTCCTTAACAACTCCACTCATCCCAACGACATTGCTCATTCTATAAAAGATCACATGTAATCAAAACATTCTTAGTTAAGTTTCTCTGCTCCCAAGGTACAAAATATTGCTGAAGTTACTGAAAGGCTTCTAAGAATAATATCCATTCTGTGTTTCCTCATATATAAAGAACTGTGTTTAATAAGAGGAGAAGGCACTTGTAGAATATATCATACGTACAGCTTGTTAATCCGGTTCTCAAAAATCTAGGAGGAGACTATGAGGAATCTAAAGGCTTGAGACTGAAATAGTCTAAGGTCCTACAGGCAATGTCAACAGAATGTAGAATTCTGGATTTCTAAATAGGGAGATCACCAGGGGTCAATCAGGCAGAGCACCGCTGGGGCTTGGGACAGCCTTATTCCTACTTTCAAAAGTTCTGGATGCTTACCATGGTGAAGGAGCTACAACCTACCCTTTGGTTCCTTACATATTTGGAAAGTACGGTAGGTTTTCTAGAATGAATATATTTTGAACAATTCATAATCACTATGATACTGAACCCGCCATCAGCAGATAAAAATAAAATAAAAATAAAAGGTGATAAATATCCACAATGGTATTTTAGTTAGCCATGAAGAAAAATTAAATTACAATAATTATGGGAAAATGGATGGAACTGGAGGTCATTAGTGAGTGAACTAAACCAGATTCAGAAAGACAAATGCTGCATGTATTTACTCTGTGTGGAATCAAGATTCAAGTTTTTATATGTGTGCATCCTGAAACTTGAAAGGAGGCCATAAGAGAGGAGGAACGACTCTTAAGGTAGAAAGGAGAGGGGAAATGGGAGAAGGTAATGGAATAAAAGTGGCTTAAAGCAAAAGGAGGACTCTTTGGGGGAAAGGGATCCAGACAGGGAAGAAGGGAATTGGAGAGGAGTAAAAATGAATTATACTGGCAAATATGTATGAAAATGTCACAATAACAACCATTACTTTGTGTGCTAACCTTAGAACACGTACCTTGAAGGCAGACCAGCTGAGGTATGAACCCTGGGGTTCCTCTCACACACGTCCATTTTCTTAGTTCAGCTTCCTCTGTGATGAAGGGGTCGTAGAGCTTATGCCACTTTATAAGGAAGCTGACATGTGATGTTCCTGAAGCAGCTGACCAGTTATCTAATGAGCAGGCAGATAAACAAAATGAGTATTTTTAGTTAATTTCCTTTGTCCTCAGAAAAACAGTAATGTGATGTTTGCTACATCGCTGGTTTAAATTTCAATATGACCAACTTTTAGAATAGAACAGAAAATAATATATTGTGTTGACCTTGCCCTCCAAGGCCAGGTGTTTTCTTCAAAAACACACACTCATGTAATTTGAAAACAGAGAATTCACCTTTAATTGCATGAACAGTATTTTTCTTTTATTTTTTTCAGTATTCATTGATATATATATACATATATATGTATATGTATATATATATATATGGCTTCAATGTGTTTAATTATGGATGAAATTCATATCTGTTCCTGGACATTTTATACTTTGTATTATATATATTAATTTTTTCTCATTACTTCTTGGTTATCACTTTATGTCTATACAATATCTGTTGTATATGATAAAAGTACCATTTATTACCTATTCTCAATATATCATGTTAAATAGAATTTTCCTATTATAAGGCTAGAGGCCCGGGTGCATGCACATTCTTTCTCTCCCTCTCTCTCTCTCTCTGCCTTTCTCTCTTTCTCATAAATAAACAAAATATCTTTAAGAAAGAGCTTTTTTGTTGTAAGTAAATATCCACATTTTTACATTTATGACTATAAATTCACACATGAAATGTTAATGAATCAAAAATTAGCATCTTATTTTACTATGAATTATACATTACAAATTTTGCACCAATATATTTTATCTATTTATACCATTGCTAGAAACCATTACCAGACAGATTATCTAGGTCACACTATTCTCACTAGAGAAAATATTGTCTAATGTTAAGTGGTATGCTTATAAAATGTTCTAAAGTGAATTTATACATTAGTGGCAAAATCTCTTATGTACTAACAAAATGAAATGTTCCCTTTTTATATTTAGTGTCAAAAATAGCACTTAGTATATATTGGAAATGCAATTTTTTCTTACTAAATAAACTTAAATAAAATTTATTTTAACCTATTTCTAAAATCCTAAACCAAATATAAATTACCTTTTATGGTTAAATTATGCATTTTATGTAAAATACAAAGTTTTGGTGATGCACATTACTTTAGAAATTTCCTGAAACACTTTTGACTATACAACACTATATAAAAACCCTTGCCTTCAATGGATTTCCATCTAAGAAAATGCTATGCTGAGCATCCTATGAAAAAATATATTTCCAAAAACCTTTAATTCTAAAATAAAGCACCTTTGTGTATGAGAATGTACATGTTGTAAAAAATTCATAGAAGGACAGCAAACTCAAAACAATCTTTGATAAGTTGAAAATAGGATGGATAGTCCAAAGAGGCCAGGCTTTATTATATCTACAAGGATTTGTCTATTTTATAATATAATATTGAAATAAATATAGCCCAAACATATCCTGGGCAGTAGGTATAGAAATATCTATGATAGTTTTGCTTGTACCTACACAATTACTGAACTGATAGCAGTCGACAAAGCATACCATACTGTCAGGGAGAGGAGCCACCTCTCATCTTGGTTCCTCATCCCTCCAGTCTGGATCTGTTCCCAAACCAGGGAGCCTGCATGTCCCCAGCACAGAGCCATCACCAGTTCTACCAGAATAAACATAAAAAGGAGCTTTGTTTACCTTGGTGTCCAGCCTAGGCTGCTCAGGTTTAAAGTGGCAAACTGCTCTTATCTGAAACTTCATGCATGTATAGTTTGCACAGAGCCACTTCCCTTAGGGGCAGTTGTCACTGTAAATTTCATGATATTATCAGGAGATAAACCTCATTGCTTAGTCAGTCAGATATTGTAACAATTTCCTGAGCTCCTGTTGCAGAGCAAATTCCTGTGAGTTGAAATAATCCTTCCTGAAGGAAGGAGGGAGTTAAGAAGTAACTGCTACATAAAAGAACTGATACATAAAAGGTCACATGACCATTCTCCATGGTTACAGGAGTAGCAAACAACTGTTGAGGGGCAGACTCTGACCAGTAGGGTGTAGTACTTTTCTCTGAATTGAAACATTCCCTCCTGAAGGGAGGAGGGAGTCAAGAGCACAGCAAGTCTAGGAGAGCTAAATTTTAAAAGATCCCTCCCAAAGGTTATTTAAAAAAAAAAAAAAAAGAAGAAAAAAAATCTGCTTGGGAAGTTTGTGTGTGCAGGAGACTTTTCTGACTGCCAAGCTGCCTGCAATTCATGCAGCGCGCTCCAGGGGTGCATCTTCTGGGGGTCATCACCTATCCTGAGGTGGGCTTTAAATGATGCAGCTGCCTTTGACTCACCCCTTGCCCTGTTCTTTAAGGAACACCAATGAACTTATTTTATCAAAACTGGTATTGGTGTGATCATGCCTTGGTCTGTCATGTGTTCTTTCTCTGGGGTGTTTGCACCTCTACAGGGGTGTATGGGGGTATATTTTACATAACACTTGTTGTCTGAGCAGAAATGCAACAATTCCATTAGTAATTTCATTGATTCTTCTGTTTTCTCCTCATTTTTTCCATTTAAACTAAATTTCCCTTCAACTAAAATATCCAAATCAATATTTTAGTTGTTCCTAAAGAACTCGCATCAAAGCAAAAAGGTAACTTCAAACTTTTGCCTCTTTCCTGCTTTAAATCCTCTTTTACTTTCCCAAAATACACATTTTGAAGGTAACAACAATGTTTCTAGTCCATTATCAACAGCCAACTATTAGGGAGAAATATGGATAGAACCAGCTTATATTTCAATAGTACAGAATGATAATTAAAATAGTACAGATAATTAAAATGTAGCTATCAATATGTTTTCTTCTTTAATTTAAATTTTTCATTTTTGCTTTATATTTTTGTATTATTGCTGTTAGGTATACATTCATACACAATTGTATCTACTATCTCACTGTCCCTCTTATGATTTAAAATTTCTCCTTTTACTATAATATTGATTTTTTTAAGGTCCATTTTATTTGATATAAATTTGGTCATTGCAGTTATCTTATGGTTATGGATTTTAGAATATATTTTGATGATGTTAATAATGGATAATTTCAAAAGAAGCATAGATTTCCCATCACCGATGACACATGACATTACAAAGAGTAAGTATATAAAAGTTTGCTGCTTCTGGGGAATTCTCCCTAAAGGAAATACTGATAATTATCTGGGAATTTTTTTTCTCATATTCACCACAAGGTGTCAGTAGTATCAATGGAGCGGAAGTTCTATGAGAGGTTTTTAATTCTGAAATCTTTCCCTACTGCAGAGAAAATAAGTCCATATAGGCTGAGATTTTCTATGTAGAGCACCGAGTTTCTTGAAGGATTTGATTAAAATAAACATGCTTCAAATTCCATAGGTGTTTGGGGCTAATTTTATTTTATTCATAATCAAATTGTAGTAGTAAAGTTGGAATGGAGGGAAGAAGTGGAAAATAGAAGTGAAAATAACGAAGCATATTGTGTGTGACAATGTATCTATAGTTTTCCTGCTCATTTTATGTTTACATCCCCTACATTTATACCAGTATACATCAGGTTTGCTTAACCTTTGATTTTATTTTATATTTTACCAAGTCTTCTGGTGATTAGTTTATGTCTTTTTATGTCTTATTTTATGCTGTTATGCGAAAACCTTCATTTTGAAAATCTACATTGTTAAGCACATATCTTTAATGTCTCCAGACAAACAAAAAGCCTTATAGTTAATTTAATGTTTGCACTCTGAGGTGCATATAACAGGGAGAGCCTGAAGAAAGAATGGGAGAGGCTGTTCAACATTTCAGCCAGATTTTGCCTTTGTCTTGTAGAGCATAAAGAATGGGCTCTTTAATTTAGTAAATGTTTCTAAAGGTAGAGATGCTTTGCTTTTGTAAATAATCCTTAATAAAAATTTCTGAAATATTTATTTTTCTTTCATACCTGACAGAAGTTCTTTATCAGCTTATTTTTTATTTGAATTACGATTTTCCCCTTCTTTTTCCAAACTTGCAAAAAGGTGCAGTTCTAATAACGAACTGAGCAGTCATCTAATATTTTATATGTTTTTGAATTATGTAACTTAATAATCAGACACTTGATAATTTGCTTTGTTATGTAATTGATAAAATGGTGATCTGTTTTAATGTAAGTTCAACAATATATTTATATTGTCTTGGAATGTGTGGTTGTAGCTCTGGGTGGGAGGAATAATTTATCAGTATTCACCTGCTTGTAAAAACAGTGCGAGAGCTTAAACATTTAAATGAAATGTAATTATCAGCATAAAGAAGTAATGAAATGCATTTATCAGCATAAAGAAAATGTAGTATCTTCATACAATAGAATTTTATCCAGCCATACAAAAATGAAATTATATTGCTTGCAGGGTGGAACTGGTAGTCACTATTTTAGGAGAAACAATGTAGCATTACAAATATGTGCATCGTATGTTTTTCCTCATATGTCGAATCAATGGGGGAGACATTAAAGTGAAATTAGAGATGTGCAAGGAGAAAGGAGGGAGGAGGTAGGAAAGACGGAGTGAATACTATCAAAGCACATTATGTGAGTGTGTGAAGATATAATATCTTACTTTGTGCAATTAAAAAGAAGCAAGGAATGTTCAATCTTTATCAGTTAAAGCAGTGCTAATCAAACATAGAAAAAGCCCATATGTTTTGCTACTTTGTCATATGTATATATATCGTGTGTGTAATTTCTATCTCAAATTTCTTGAATCTGTGCAGGCTGAAATGACTTATAGGTTAATTTCTCTTCCTGCTTTGGCCACTTTCTCTTCTAATAGACTTCTGCTGTCAGGAAAGGTGGGGTTTTTCTAGAGAATCAAGAGAAAACACAGATGTGAATTTTAAGACTTGAATAATTCCAACGAACTAATGTTTGAGATGGTTTTGTGAATACTGCTGTCCCTGTGGTCCTCAGTTGCTTTCTTTGGAAACTGGCTTTGAGCAATTAGAAAAGGGAACCAGAGCCAGGTGCAGGTTCTGTACAGAACCACACTGCTGATAAATTCCTCCTTTCCTTGTGTGTGTGTGTGTGTGTGTGTGTGTGTGTGTGTGTGTGTGTGTGTGTGTGCGCGTGCTGCTAGATGAACCCGGGAACCCATCACCAATCATCCTCAGAAGTTGGTGGCTTCTGCACTTAACTCTACACATCAACTCTTCTGCTGAAGGGAGGAGTTGCAAAGTAACAGAGAGATTAACAAGCACAGCCCCTTTATCCTTAGTCCTAGACAGCATTTAAAGTAGACTTGCTCAGAAATCTGCAAGACAAGAACAGCAAAACGTCTAACCTTGCCCTTCTCATTTGGTGACCCTTCAGCTTTCTCAAGGTGATGGTACCATTTGCCAATCATGCCGTGAGCCCTTAACATTATCATAGAATCCAGTAAATTAGCAAAGTGCAACTCCCCTGCTCAGCTTTGACAAAGTAGGAGTTTATTGCCTTGAGAGACAGCCATATTAAATTTTCCTGGAGGGGAATTGACTAAAAAAAAAAATCAGGTAAATTTTTCCACCTAAGAACAAAGATTTCCTCTTCAATCTGCTTCCTTCTCTGTATCATATCGATTTAGATGACATATAAAATATTTAATTTATGTATATATGGGACTTATATACAAGTTTATATCAAGGATACATATTATACAATGTAATCAGTAGTAACCAGTAAGAATGGAAACACCCTGCAGCTAGTAGTGGCACCTAGGACCCACTCTAGATAAGTTTCTTAGTGTACTATGAATGCCTGAGCCCAACTGCACAGTGACTTTCCTCACCCTCAGGATCACCCCTTCCTGGACAAGCTGAAAATATCACTCAAGAGATGACAGAACCTTAGAGATAGTTAGTAGCCACTAAAATCATATTGGCATCTAAGAAGGATTAGAACAAGCTGTTCTGATATTTTCACTGGATTAGGGGAGACTTCCCTGTGCTTGAATTTTCACTAAAAATATCCATAAGGGAAGCCAACAACAAGGAACTTCTGTACTTCCTCTGTCTGGATATAACTATCTAGTTTTGTCAGCATCATTTATTTAATCAAAATATATTAAGTTCCTGGGACTCAAATGAAGAAGGAATAAAAATCCCAATAAGCTCAAGTCAAAATTTGCTAACTTCAAAGACTTTCTAAGAGGAACACAAAAGTGTTCTCAGCATGTTCAAGCTTATTTCAATTTCAATTTTGTTTTTGTTTTCTCTATCCATTAGGCTGTAATGTGTTTGAGCCCCACAGCCAGGGAAGGCAGATGGTGACATGCAAGAAGCTTCAAGATTTTCCCTGGAGGCCTTGGAAACATGCCCCATGCTTTATTCCAGAGACAGTCTGCTATATCACACTCAAGAACAGCCCACTGCTGCACGCTTCATTCAGAGAAAAGTCTGATCTCTACACCAGAGTTCAGAGTGCCTTTAGACAAATTATAAGAGATGGCAATATGCCAAAAATTTTATTATATAAGTTAAAAAGAAAACTTTTGAACATGAAGTAAAACTGTCTAGGCATATAAAGTCATTGAAAATACACAAATTTAAAATGAAATATGCTGGGGATTTTTTTGAGTTGCTTCTGATAGAACTTAGATCAATCATATCAGCAGAGGAGAATTATTACACTTCAACATTATTGTTGAATATTTGGAGTTTTCAGATAAATATTGATTCAATTAAACTTCATAGTTTGGCAGCTTTTGTGAAATTATAATATTGGAAACATGAAATAAAAGTATCTATATTTACTGGCATCTTTAAAAGTTATTTGAAAAAAACCTATCCTTTTTTGAACAAGAAAATGATAAAAAAAATTAATAAGGTGTCAGTGGAACAATATAAAATTGTATAATGTATCATCAAAGTTCAAGAAGATAAGGAAAGCACAGGGTGGAACATTATGGGAAGAAGTGGTTAGAATTTCTGAACTTCAAAAACAAATACACAGTCATGGTTTAAATGGTTGTCAGTTTGACAGGATCTAGAAAAACCCATGAGAGATTATATAGGCTATTGGATAGTCCCTGTGTTTATTTGTGAGGGATTATCTTGATTAGGTTAATTGAAGTGGGAAGGCCCACCTCAACTCTGAGCATGCCATGGGGTTCTGGACTATCTGCAAAGGAAAGAGCTTGCTGAGCATATTAAGATTAGTTCTAACATCATAATATACAAATACCTCTTATAACTATTGTGAAAAAGGAGAGAAAAGGAAGTCGGTATATTAAGTGTCCAAAGTAAGGCACAGATAGACAAGTCCTGCCTGGTGTAATACAAGTGTGGGATCAAAAACAGTTCTCATGTAAATTGAGAACAAAATGTTGGCTACCTTTTATTCTTGGTGTGTGTGCATAGTATGTGCAGATGCCCACACCCCATGTGCACACTACAGAGACAAGAGGAGGAAGTTAAGTGTTCTGCTCTATTGCTCTTCTGTGTTATTTCCAGAGACAGGGTCTCTTACTGAACCTGGAACACAGTGCTTTCTGGTTAGACTAGATGACCAGGGAGCCTCAGGGAATCTGTTGTCTGTACCCTCCTCAACAATTGGATTGCAGGCAAAATGGTCATGCCTGGTTTTTATGTTGTCACTGGGGATTGAAGTCAGATCCTCATGCATGCACAATCAAGTGCTCTTACCTGCTGAGCCATCTCCTCAGCCAGGTTGTTCCTCTTTTTATCAATCAATCTCTCTATCGTGTATCCATATATAGAGACATAAATACATATATATGCATATATATGTAGTATATGGATACGTGTGTGTGTGTGTGTGTGTGTGTGTGTGTGTGTGTGTGTATCAGGGAGAGTAGGCTAGAGGGAAAGGTGCCTATGGGTCCTAAGTCATTGCATATGAGAAAGAAATTCAGCTGTTCTATTGCACTTCAGCTTCACTATACATTGGAATAATGTACTCTATAGTTCAGTAAAGCTAGATAAAGGATGTTTCAAATACCTCTAGTAGAAAGAAATAATAAGTGTTACAGAAGATAGATATTATAACTCTACAATGTATATTTAGTTGAAACATCAATATAGTACTTCATAAATATGTAAATTTTAATGCATGAGTTAAAAATTAAATCAGTAAAAATAAAATCGACTGCAAATATGCTATAGTAAAGACCTAATCAATTTACCTTCTATTATTTAAATTATGTTTTTGTTATAGTTGTTTAAAAAATCTTTCTATATTGCTTATCAGAGTCATACACCAATTTATGTGATTTGCAGAGAACTTTAGGCATCATAAGCAGTACTGCAAGTCTTTTTCTGTTGTTGTTGTTTGTTTGTTTTTTGAAGTAGGGTCTCGCTCTAGTCCAGGCTGACCTGAAATTAACTATGTAGACTCAGGGTGGCCTCAAACTCACGGCGATTCCCTACCTCTGCCTCCCTAGTGCTGGGATTCTTACAGGTGGAGAAACATAGTTATCACAGCAAGTTGACAAACCCATACATTTTGTGACTTATATATGAAGAATAATTATTTTTGCCCTAGGTATAACAAAATGGGCAAAATCTCCTGGATATTTTAATTTGCTGTATATTCTCATAGGTAAAGAATGACTTGAAAAGGAGATAATGCAAATTTAATACAGTAGGCTCTAAAATGTGCAATATTAACAATCTAACACTTTTTACAACTAAAATACACTATTTTTAAAATGTATAAATCTGTAATAGCTTTCACTAATGGAAGGCATTCTAACTATTTAAACCCATGGAAACATATTCACAAATATGAGTATAGGATGTTCTAGAAGGTAGAAAATGGAACACAATACGGTGATGTAGAGACTTGTAAGGCTTAGTATCAGATTGTTTTGTATTATCAATAAGAGAAAACTTTGGAGAATTTTGTCCAGTTATTTCATTTTGAGTAATTTTGTTTTCATTTTTCATATATTTAAAACCCAGAATTTGTCCAATTTCAGTTGCGTCTTGACTCAGAGACATGAAGATGTCATTATTAGCAGATCTTTCACTCAGAATCTCTCAGTTCTTTCCTCTGCAAGCATTTATTTCTTGCAATTGGCTTTCCATAGGTTTCAAAACTTCCCCAGAATATCATTTCAGCTGAGTTGATATAATTCTGTCATTCCCTAAATATGGAGAAAAGCCAACTCATGGTACTGGAAGATAATCATCTCCATTCTTATATATATGGGGTTTGGATATGAGGATGCCTAAGAGGAAGTTGAAATTTATGATTATCAGAACAAATAAGAAAATATTCTGGTAACAAAAGCTTTCACTGATTAATGATGCATTGAAAGAGAAAATGTGTGTGTGTTGAGTCTTCATCTATCCCCAACACATAAAGAAGAATTACAAGGTTTTGAGTAGGAATATGCATAGGCAAATAAATCTTTATTATGTAACAAAATATTTTCATTTAATGTCAGTAATAAAGAGATAAATGTATTGGATTAATATTTCATGCTACTCTCTACAGCACTGGCTTAAGATCAATTTTGAGTAAGATTCAAACTAATATTTATGTGTGTTAGAGACAGAGTGTGGAGAAAAAATGAGTTGAATCTGGTCCATCTGTATTTGCATTAAATAACAAGGTTTTTAAATATAGGACTGGATTGACTATGCTATATCCCATGGTACTTTCATGGCAGAAAGAAAGAAGAAAGGAAGGAAGGAATGAAGGAACAAGTGGGAGAGAGAGAAAATATATGTGCTTCAACTTCTTGAAGGGAAGAAAACATCATTGTGGTCCTCAAATGAGGATTTAAACACAGTTAAATAAATGTGAGGAGCATTATAGAGCAAAACAGAGTTTTGTAATCTGCATAACAATTTCATTTCATTCACTCTAATGATCTTCTCATTTATGTACTGTTAAAACATTAATGCTATTTTGTTGCCTTCATGTTAAATTTGCATTTAGAATAAAACTATTCAAGTGATGTTGACCCTTAAATGCATGATTTATTTGCTTTGCCTCTGATACTCTGATAAAGAACCAATGAGATGAGTTGTAAAGTTACTGGGAAAAACAAAACCATGATTCTGAATTTATACCCCACCCCTCCACACACACACATCAGTGTCGTTCTGCCTTTGAGGGTGCTGTACCATGGAGGGAAAGCGGTGGGAAGCAGCAGCCGCCTGTCACTGCTTTGCTGTCTTAGGGAGGTTCCACAGAGCTGGGGGCCGATGCAGGGTGTGGCCTGCGGAGTACACAGACTGGAGCAGATGTGTATAGTGTATCCATGTGGTTCTTTATTCAATTGGGAGAGCTTACATTTATAGGGAAAGGAAGCCAGTGGGATGAGGAATAGAGGAGAATAAGGGGATTGGTTAGTCAGGGTGGTGAGTTAGCAGTATGCAATGGGATAGTGCAGACCACCTGTGAAACCTAATTTGTATAATTGGGGGACCTGAGTGGTGGGAAATATGTGATTCTAGCCACAGTCTGTGGGGATGAGTACAGGGAAATTTGTTACTTGGGTCTGACACCCATTGCCAGTCATGCTGAGATGAGAATGCTGGGTTCCTGTGGCTTGCTCATGGGGGTTGGGAGTCAGGATTGAAGATGGAGCTGGCGAAACGCCTACCGGGATTACCACTGGGGTTTCCAACCTGTTCAAACATCTTTAACCCTTTGTCCTCTGTGCCCTCATTTGGCAGTGCCAATAAGCAGTGCCCTACACATCAGGGTTGCATTCTGGTGCTTTCCATAGTGGGGTTCTTGCATCAAAGTCAGTGTATGTTTTCTGGAACAGTTTCTCTTGATGTGTTGTTGGCATCAAATGTCCTTAAACTGGTGCAGGGGTTGCTGTTTATGCCATGGGAGAATTTGAAGGCATAATTACCACCACCTGTGAAATCAATCAGAATGTCACAGAGTCACAAAATACAATTAGAGCTTCCTTCTACTCACATTGCTACCAGCATTTGCACTTTTATCACTAGAATAAATTTAAAAACAATCTGGTGGACTTCTCAGACATCCCTTAGATCAGGGTAGAACTGGAACACATACTCGGTGGTATATATTGACCTGAGATTGCTTATTGGAACTGCTAAGTTTTAGATGAGATCAATTTTTATATATTAATGGTGATGACAGTGCATAAGCAAAATCAAAATGTGATGGAAAATTCATGCCAGGGTCTGTAGTTCAATGGACATCACATTTCACTTCTATCATAGAAAATACAGAGCTCTTTTCTATTTTTTTCTTTTTCATTAATGTATATATATGTGTGTTCATATATGTGTAAGTCAGAGGACAACTTTAAATGCCATCCTTAAGAGTTCTGTCTTTCTTTAGCCCAAACTTTCAATTTAGGTTAGAGGCTGACCAACAAGCCCTAAGGATCCACCTGTCTTTGCCTCCACATTTCTAAGGTTATAGACATGTGCTATCATTCTTAGCATTTTTTTGCATGGGTTCTGGGAATCAAACTCTGTTCTTATGTGAGGCAAGCCCTTTGCCAATTGAGCTATCTCCCAAGAGTTCTCTTTTAAAGGTAGGTATACAGATGGCAGAATATATATATATATATATATATATATATATATATATATATATATATATTCTCCAATTCATGATCTGATTATGTATAAAGAATTATAGAAGACATACCAGCCCAGAACTATGGACTACAACATGAAATTAAGGACCACCTAGGCATATATTCTTGCAGGTTCATGACAGTCATCAGGTATGTGAAAACCGATTGAAAAGTTTTATCCCTGTCATTTGTTCAGCAGCCCATGGAGAGTTGCTATCATAGAACAAGGGGGTACTGGTACTTGAGAAGTATTCGAGGATCCAGATTCAGAGAGGGTTTGGAAGGGAGATTTTCTTTAGCTATCATAGACCTAAAATTCCAAAATGGCTCTCCTTTTGAGTGTAGATGGTACTTATGGATAAGATGGATATCACTTCTTTGAGGAGATCACTGATTAGTTGACTGAGGGCATTATGCTAGATGACCTAATCATGTGAGCCCCCCAAAAGAGCTTCCCTACTATCCTCAAAGAAGTATATTGCCCATAAGTTCTGCTACTGTGGGAGCTGAGGAGAGAGACCCCACACAATGTTCCCATCCTCCTCTAACCCCTCCTGAGTCAGAGCTTTGCCCTGCCTCCTACAGGATGAAAATGGGTATTCTAGTTTGATGTTTTCTTAGGAATATGTATGTACTTTTTTTCTGGAGATTTTACTGTTTGGTCAGGTATGGAACATCCAGCTGTCTTTCTGCCTTACCTGACCAAGGTCTTAAAAGTCACTGAAACAAAGTCCAGCCTTCTCTTCTCTCTTCATTCACACACATGGCCTAGAAGAAGGACCTCTGACTCTCCAGGGACCTGGTAAAGTCTTCCCAGCCCCCACCACAGCCTAATGGCTGTGGTAAAGGGCTGGATTTCTTTCTCACATTAACCTTTCCTTCTCATGATCTTTCCTCCTTTTGCTTGTTTGGCTGAGCAACACGGATTCTGCTAAAACGTCTCCCATGTGTTCTCTCCACACTGGTGGTAGAGATCTCTGTAACTTCCCATTTCCTTTTAAATAAAGTCTCCCACTATACCTCATCCTCTGTTGTTGTAAAATTTTAATTCTTTAATTTTATAGACAAGAATTCAGGTACTCCTTAAGTTCTGAGGTGCATTGGAAGTAACTCGGTACTCCTTAAGATTTAACCCCAAGCTCCCCTGTCACACTATAAGAAGTATGATGGTTTGAATATATAGCCACATAGACTTACATTGACCTTATAACTTTGGTCTCCAGAATCCTGCCTGGAGGAGACCTGCTTGGATCTATGGAAGTGAGCTAGCTTCTTCAGCCATTGATGGTGTTTCCCTGGAATTTGTAAGCCTTTAATAAACCCTTTCCTCCCTTAAAATATTTTTGGTTGGGTGTTCGCTCAGTGTCAAAAAGGTAACTACAACAGTAAAATTTGGTACCAGAGATGTGGGGTCATTGAAACAATGAATCTGACCATGTGGGTTTGGGTCATTTGGAACTTGTATGCTGGAAGAATGTGAAAAGAAATTGTAATAGTACCGGAGAATATATTATGTGAAGTTTTATGAACTATTCTGGTGATATCTTGAAAATGCTAAGTGCAGAGAGAACTGTGGACTGTGAAAGTTGGCCTTGTTTGGCTTCTGTACTCTCAAAGGGAAAGCAAAGAGCCTTGTTGGAACTTGGGTACTGGAAGAAAAGCTGGTTGCATCCTTATGAAGCTCTAAGAGTTTGATCAAGTTTAAATTTAAAAGTAATAGACAGGTGTGACTGGCAGAAGGTATAGAACAGAAGACATGAAAATGTAGTAACAGGCACAGAAACTTGGTTTAGGTTACTAAAGCTACAATTGTCAAGCAGGTTACCACCATTAAGGGTGGGAAAACTCTTTTGCATTAAAACAGTGTAAATGATATGCTAAGGGTGAGCCACAGAGGCCTCAAGCTAGTAGGAATAGAAATTCTTTTGCAAGGGATTGGCTTGTAACCTGTTCCTCAAGGTCTAGGTTAACCCCCACCCCCATCAACAAATTTGGCTATGCTGCTGTACACCTGGTAATGGTTATGAAAACATTAAAAACTGCAGGGAAGCAGGTCATGCACACAGTTCCTGGAGCCTCATAAGTGGCAGTGTGAAGCAAGGAAATATCCCTGTGTAAAAGCCATTACTAAAGCCATTGTAGGAAGAAAACCAGTTCCGGGAGCTGCTGTCGAGATGCAGAAAGGCAAAACACAGTAGAATTCCTTGTTTGGAGGCCAAATAAGCCATTGTATTGAGCTATAAAGATGGACTGTGGTTTGCAATCGAGACCCAAAGATATTTTGGATATACCAAGACTGTGCAACAGCTGCCATGGTGTTTTGGTGGCTCATGATGGAATGTTTTTCCAGGCTGTGACCAGCACAGCTGGAGGGGTAGAATTGGAATCCAGAGACTTTTGTCACTGATTATTGGATGTGAGACTTGAACTGTGGTTATATTTTGCCTGCTGGTTATTACTTGCATTGGTACAGTGTCTCATTGTTATACTTTTTAAAATAGAAATGTTTACTCTGTGCCATTATGTGTTGGAGGTATTTAACTTATTTTGATTTTATAAGATTCATAGTTATGAGACAGTCTTAAATCTCAGATGAGACCTAGGACTTTTGAATTGTGTTAATGTTGGTAAAGATTATGGGGACTTTTGAAGTTGGACTGAGGGCAATTTGTATTGTGAGATAATCATGTATCTATTGAGGGCCAGTGGCAGAATATGGTGGTTTGAATGCATGGCCCCACAGACTCACATTGATCTTGTAACTTGTGTCTACAGCAGCCTGGCTAGGTGAGGTATCACTGGGAGAGGATCTTGGAGTCCAGCACTAAATTGTGCAGACAGCAGTTGGAACTGGTGATGGTCTCTCTCTGCTTGGATCTATGGAAGTTGAGAGACCATAAAGAAGGTCTGTTTATGCCTTAGGAATTTTCCAAACTGCTGACCACCTGGTATTTAGCCTTGGGCCTGAGAGACCATAAAAAAGGCAAATAGATACTGGTTATCTTATCAAAAGTTCACAGAATTAGCCAATCACCCTGGCATAGTTTGTTCCCGCCACCGGCAACACTAATTATTTTAAAAGAATGCCTTATGATTTTCCCACCATGTGTTATAAATTGCTGTGATATGCTGTGATGTAATTCAAATCTCTTGCTCTATGGTTTTATGTTTTAAAAGAACCCTTCAAGCCCCGCTATGGGTCACCTTCTTGCTAGAGGGTTGACCCCAGCATGCTGGTTTGCTGTCTCGAGAACTAAATGCTCTTGGTTTTGCATACATGAGTGGTGATCTTCACTGGGATGATTTGCAGACCCTAACAGAAGTGAACCAGCTTCTTCTGCCATTGATGGTGTTCCCCTGGAATTTGTAAACTTAAAAGAAACACTTTCCTCTCATGAGATATTTCTGGTTGGGTATTCATCCAGCAATTCAAAGATAACTAACTGCAACATGGAGGAATAGATCTTGCTACCCCAGTGTGGATGTAGAGAAGAAGATCCAGATAAGATCACAGCTGTGGTAGTTTGAATGTATGGTATTGTACTAAAAGCTTATAACTTGGGTCTCCAGCCACCTGGCTGGAAAAGGTATTTCTGGGGGTGGGTCCTGGGGTCCAACCTTAAGGTGTTTTTGCTTGTGGTTCTGACTTCCAACCCAAAAGTATAGAGAGAGGTTTGAGTATTGGGTACCTGTTTGATGCTGGCTTTGTGTTTGCTGCTTTTGGTGCTTGCAGGCTGATAGTGGGTAACCACTCTGCTTAGATTAATGAATAGGAGCCAGCTTCTTCCACCATACATGTGTTGTAGAAATACCCATGCCAAAGAGAGAGAAAGCCATGACAATAAGAGGAGAGTGGAGGTTTTTTTTGTTTGTTTTGTTTTATACCCAAGCAAACCAAGCATAGAAAAGGCATTGGCCCCAAAGCCCAGTTGTCAGGGGTTTTTATAGTTCAGAACAGAGATGTGTATGTGATAGGAGCCAGGAAAGTGCAGATAAGCCTCTATCTGTTCTCACCTCCTCCCCTACCTTTCTTTCTCGATCAAGGCTTACAGAATTCACAGCCTGAATGGCAGGAGCAACTAATAAAAGCAAGTCAAGTCACAAGATGCATTTGTTTTACAATGGTTTCTGGGAAGTATGGATAACCCCCATAGACATAAACAAAGGAGTGGCAGCAAGCATTTTCAGTCCTCTCTAATCTTGTCCTAAACTTGTGTTCACAGACCTCAAACAGTTGATGTTTCTGTCCCAGTAATCTTCCAAATTTGAGTAATATTCCTTCAGTAGTGTTTTCTTACATTTGCAATATCTCAATCTTTCCTTACACATGGAACTTCCTTTGGATCAATAAACTTGAAAAAATTCTCTTCCTTCCATAAACTGTGTCTGGTTTGGATGTTAATCCCAGCAATGTGAAGCTGTCTACAAAAAATTGGGGCAGGGCATGATGTTCCTTATAGAGAGGACTTTGAAGCCATTGGAAGATGGGCCATGGTTTGTAGTGAAGATATGAACATGTTTTGGATATACCAGGACTGTGCAAAGGCTACCATGGAGTGCTGTTGGCTGAGGATGGAAGTTTTTTTCCTGACTACTCAGCCCAGCTGGAGGGGTGGAAAAATGGCAAATTCGGAGACTGTTTTCACTGGTTATGGATGTCAGACATGAACTTCAGACATCTGGTGCTTACCTGATGGTTATTGATTTTGCATTGGTCCAGTCTCTCCTTGTTATACCTTACAGCAATGTAAATGTTTACTCAGTGACATTACATGTTGATGTTGGGGGCAGGCAATTCACCTCCTTAGTTAGCTTCAACAGATCAAAGGAACAGATGGACAAAAAGCCCCTACTCCCTTCTCAGGAGGAAAAAAAGAACATCACTGGTAAAAAAGGTCTGAGTTTAAAGGAATGTCTGTAAATAAACAACCAGATGGTTGCCATGAGATTAGAATGACCACTTAGATGTGGCCAGGATGTGCGTTAAAAGGCCATGAGCCACCTGTAGGCCATAAAAAAAATAGCAGATAACTGTTTAGAAAAGATAGCGGATAACTGTTTAGTAGGAATTGTAGAGAACTGTGAAGTTCCCATGCTTGTAATCTCAAACAGCCACCTGTATAGATAACTATGAAATGTCATATGCCTGAAAACTCAAACCTATAAAACCTAGTGAAGAAGGCAGAAGGGGGTCCGGGGACAGAGGTTCGACTTTTGAGCCTAATCCCAGACCTCAGCATGCTGAATAATAAAAACCTCGCTGTGTGACTTGCATTATCGTATGTGTCTTCTGTTCTGTGAGGAGTGCTCGACTTCGGACCTCAACATTGAAAGTTTATAACTTGCTTTGATTTTATAGGATTTGCACTTAAGAGACACTCTTAAATCTCAGATGAGTCTTTCAACTTTGGAACAACCTATGGGGACCTTTGAAGATGGGCTGAATCCAATGTGCAATGTGAGATGGTCATGAGTCTATTGGCGGCAGGGGCAGAGTGTGATAGTTTGAATGTATGTTTCCCATATATTCAGTTGTCTTATTAAAGCTTGTTACTTGTGTCTACAGCCATCTGACTGAAGGACGTTTCAGTAGGGCTGGTTCCTGGGGTTTAGCCCTAAGTTGTGTTTGAGGGTGGATCTGCTTCTAGCCCAAAGGCATAAGAGACATTTGAGTTTTCAGGGTCCTGCTTGATTCCACTTTTGTGCTTGCTCCTTTTGGTGTTTGCAGGCCAATGGTGATCTCTCTGCTTGGATTCATGAATGCGAGCCAGTTTCTTCCACCATAAGTGGAAGTTCCCCTGGATTCGTAAGCTTGAAATAAATCTCTTCCTCCAATAAACTGTGTCTGGTTTGATGTTCATCACAGCAACATGAAACTGACTCAACAATGGATCAGAAAACGCTATGACTGATGCAGCTAAGCTATTCATGGGCATAAAATGTGAACATGCTTTTAAAATGGTAGTGGGGCAGGATTGTAAAGACAATTGTAATTTTAGTTTTTCAAACACTAGAAATTCCCTTTTCCTGACCTAGGAAAACTGAATGCCAATAATTAAATGTATTTTGAGCTCTTAAGTTTACATGATTGGTTACAGAGCAATACCAAACTACTAGAGACATCTTCAATACTCACCCCAGTGCGATTCCAACAGGTTACTTTGCATCCAAAGGCAGAAAGGGAAACAGCAATGCTGAATTCCAACACACTTAAAATGATTATCAATGCATCCATACCCTAAAAATATATTTATAACAAAAGAGTCTGAGGACTACGGATAATAGGTTCCAGCATCTACCATGAATTACACTGCCCAACGCAGAAAAAATAAACCCACTGGTCCCTAATTACAGATATATTATTAACCAATTTCTAGCCTATTGATATTAAATATCAATATAATTTATTTCCTTGTTGAAGGGAAATACAGCTCTCCCTGAGCCTTGGAAAATGTTTTTACACAGGATCTTACCCAGGATAACACCTCAAAGTACCTGAGAGAATGTTTTACATATCTGTAGGATCCTATCTCTGATAAGCCTCCTTTGAAAAGAGCTCTGCAGCCAGCAAAATCAACATTTACAAGGTCACCTATTGTCTCTCCATAGATAGTAGCCTAAGGGATCCCATACCTAGGAAGAACTTTAACTGTGAAGTCCATATCACACTAAAAGTCCTTTAAATACCCTCCTAAAAGCTATCCATGGGGACATGACTTCAGACTCCAGAGAAGTCTGTCCACTCTCCACTCGTTGCTGAATAAAGCAATCCTTGTCTGAGCGTGTTCGAATCCGGTGTATCTCTTGCCTCATTTTCCTTACATGAATGGTGCTGAAAACCTGAGATGGCTGCCCTGCTGGAGCATTCATGGCCACAAGTGCCCTCCTCACCTTCTCCCTTCTCTCTCTCAGCTCTCCCTCTCCCTCCCCCCCCCTCTCATCCTTGTCTTCCCCCTCCTTCCCCTGGACTCTGTGAGCCCCAGACAAGGATGCCACTCACTGTTTTGACTTCCTCGAATCCACATCAAAATCTCCAGCCTTCAGGACCAGGTAATCCTTCAAGACTCTTGGCGGTGGCGACCTGACAGAGTCTCAGAGACTCTGAGTCTCTCATGCTTGTCTCTGTTTGTGCACCTCAGAGGACTCCAGGAGTCCCTCACTTTTGCTGGACCACAAACACCCTGAAAGTTACCAGTGTGGGGATGCTCCCTCCTAACTCTCAGGCTTCTTCCCAACCCTACCTAAACCTTGGAGGCGTCCTAGTTGGTGGCAGAGGGTACTTCATCACATTCCTATAAAAATGGGTTCCAAGTTGTCAAGCTTCAACATAAAAAGTTATTTTGACTCTCAATTCAAATCTGGCCTCAATATACTTTAGACAATAATACACACAAGCCTTGATAATTATATGCATCAAACCCGCAAGTGGTGCGAGCTCCCCATCCCCCTTTCTTTGCTCTCAGCCCTCCTTTCACATCTGCATCAACTCCCCTCTTGGGTGACTTTCCGTCTGCATCTGCCATCTCCCCTTCTCATATCTCATCACTCCTCCCCGCACACTCCCCTTCCCCAATGCCCCATTTCTATTTTAGAACCCCCCTTTCCTGCCTCCCCATCTCTGGAATCACTAGTTGCTCTATTCCCCTCCCCACTCACCAGATAGAGAAACAAAAGAAAAGTTTTTCTCCCAAATCCAGCCACCTGTGGCTGGAGACAATGGGTGACCCACAAATCACTCAGGCTTGATAAAAGGCTTCCCCCCAGGGGTTACCAAAAAACCTTCTGTCTGGGGAAAAACTGGATAGTTTTGTTTTTGCCTTTTTTTTTTTCCTTAAAAAAACAAAACAAAACAAAAAAAAAACCAATTTTTTCTTTTTGCTTCCCTTCCCTGCCCTGAAACTGCACTTTTTCAAGACCAGCAACCAGACAGGGCCAATTCCTCTGCAGTGAGGCTACCCCCTCTCCCATGCTGAGCTGAGCGCTCAGGTTTTCAGGTGTCCAAGTCTCACCCGGCTGATTTTCACAGAGCTGAGGCAGAGGGATCACAGATATGTTTACTGGGTTAATAAAAAAATTCCACCTTCTGGATTATTCAAGGGCACTTTTTTGGTTGTAGAACGGTTCTGTTACTACTATTAACTATGCTACAGATTTTATGTTTTTTTTTCACCATACCTGGATCAGTTTTGAAAATTTTACCAAGGATGATTTGTCAGATATATTCAAAGGTTTTAAAGTTAACAAAAATTATTTTCAGATATGGTAAATGTATTAATTATAATTTATCTCAGAGATCATTATGTTTTGCCTATACTCTTAAAACATACATCATAAAAATATTAGCAGGCGATATCTTACATCCAAGGATTATATAATCTATAAATAATCTAATCTATAAATATGTGCTAATAATTATCATCAAAAATATGGTCTGTCAGTTACATTCATAGAGGTGTTACATAAATGTCTAATTCTTGTAATACTAAAGTGTATGTTTTCTATTATTAGATAAGTAGTTAATTAAATTTTGTACAATTTCTCTTAATTCAAAAAGGATAAAAAATTTCTATAATTAATTATGTGTGGATGCCAGTTTTTTTCTATGTTCTGATTCTCAATCACGGACATAAAATAAAATAAAATAAAATAAAATAAAATTTAAAAAAGGACAGATACTAATGTGCTCAACTGGCTTTGACTTTAGAACAGAGCTCTCCTAAAGCCAAACCCCCAAAACAGACATATTTCCCAATGCTTCCTCACAAAACAAAATGTCCCTCTAGTTAATGATGAATGTAAGGAAAATGTAACCCATGGAGATCTATATCTTCTTTATGGTACTAAAGTCCATGATCATATGGGTAAACTAAGTCAAAAAGAGAAATACATAAGTTTTTTTCCTCTATTGATCAATGATTAGAGATATTAACTACTATAAATGCTATATGTTTTCTGCTTGATTATGAAAAAAAGAAGGGGGAGAATACCCTAGAAAGTGTTTTACTTATAATTCTTTGTTAAGGATCAGGCTGTTCAATGATTAGAGGTACTTATCAATTGTTATACTCATTGGGTTAAAAGATATTTAAATAGGTTTAACAATTGAGCTTGCCTAAAATGTAGAGCTGTTCTTAAGAAAATCAGATGATTAAGATTACTACTCATCAATAGCTCACAAATACTAAATTTTTCATGGTTTAAGGGATATAAAAAGGACTCTTTAAGGTACTCATCCAAGCTGATTATAGTTCTTTATTTTGTCAATGTGTTATTATTGAGAAAACCAAGTTTTTAAGATAAGGTATGCTTGCTTGTGTTAATTTTCAAAGATAAGGTTCTCACATCTAAAAACAATGTGGTTTTAAAAATGATATTTGATTGTTCATGCTAATGCTATAAAATGGTCATCATCAGACTTATATAACTTAAACATTTAATTTCAGCCATTGTGGCTTCTATCCTCCTGTTAGGTAAAATATGTTGAGATAAATTAGTTAAGTGTTATAAAGTTTCAGTCATGGGTGAAACATAAAATTGTCTTATGTTTATAAGGCTCTCTTCTGTACATCAGGTTAATTAATATCTAAAGTTATACTAACAAAATTGGTTGTCACATGTTTTCTCTTTCAAAAACAGATTCACAAAGGGTTTTATTAAAACACAGCTGTTCTAATTCAACAATGACCAGACATTGCTCTATAGGAGATAATCACAGAGTCTCTATCTAGGATTTTATTTTAACAGTTGTTTTATGTTGGGTACTTTAAATCTATTGCCTTTAAATAAACTCTTTAAGGTATATTCCCTACTTCAAGGTAGAACCTCGAGCTCAGACAATGATCTACATCTGAGAAAAATGATTTCAGCCTCTAAAATTGAGTTTCCAAACTCTCCTGGATAACTGGTATATTTTCAAACATAGATGCTGTCTCATATGACTGCTCCTGATGATTTCCAGGGTTAGATCAATTTATTTAGCTTTATTGCTAAAATAATGTTTTTAAAACTAGCAATATGTTTTGTCTATATTGATAGTCGTGAGATATTTAAGAAATAAAAATTAGTCTACTTTTATAATTCAGTTATGGCTTAAAATGTTCCAAAATGAGTAAACTCAAAGGTTAAACAAAGTAGACTAAAGGTTTTGCTATTTTTAAATTAGATATACTTTACTGGTCAATCATGCTATTTTTAATTAGATATGCTTTACTAGTCAATTATAGATGTCAGTATAGACATATCTA